>BJBW01005802.1:0-42605 GCA_004320125.1 Scolopax mira
CAGGTTGGAGGGGGCTTGGAGCAAGGTGGTGTGGTGGGCAGGGGGTGATTCTGTGATTCTTTCCTGGCAAGCAGAGAGGAGTTAGAAAGTTGTTGATCTATAGCAGGGTTTCCTGCAGATGATGCGTTGTGAATTCTTGTGGCCTGCAGCCACAAGACATGGGGCAGGGGTGCACCCACTGTGGTGCTGGTACTCAGGGGCTGCCAGAATGAGCACTGTGGGTGCTGCTCCAGCCCTGCCAGCACCACTGCAGGGTGGAGCAGCATCCATGGGTCCCCTCCAGATGTGTCTCCCCCGAGTATGGGACACCTGGCAGCACTGGCACCCGGCAAGGGCAAACACCAGAAAGGAAGGACATTTGTTGATGATTAATGTGTGTTTGGGGGATACCACACCAACTGGGGTGCAGACCTGTGCTGAAGAAGGGTGAGTTGGGGAGAGCATGAAGCTGAGAAAGGGTCCTCTGAGCTGATGTGGCTTCCAGGAGATGGGGAGCAAAAGCCTTGCCAAGGGCCAGAGCAGTGGCTGGTGCAAAGCATTCGGCCCCACTCAGAGCAGGATGGAAATGCTGTGGGGTGGCTGAAGGGCCACCAGTTCCACGGGTCACTGTGCCTCTGTCCAGGGAAGAGGGGGGGCAGGGGTAGGGAGCAGGGACCCTTAGCAAAGCCGGGGCTGGGGGGTCTGTGGGAAGAGGTGTCAGGCTTGCCAGGGAGGTAGGCAGCATATCAGGGTCCTGCCCCAAATGAACCCCTGGGGCTGGGGCTAGGGGACTGCAGGAGAAGGTTCCAGCTGTCAGCACGGTGACAATGTGAGGGGGTGACATGGTGAGGGGGTGATGGGGTGGCAGGGTGGCAGTGACCTCACACTTTCCTCTCCAGAGGTGGAATCCCGAAGCCACGGCCCCAGCCCCCCGCCTTCCCCCCGCCATCCATGTGGGGGACCAGGGATCACAGAGTGTGGGTTCTGGGGTCAAGCATCTCTGCTTGGCTGGGGCTGGGCTAAACCTCCCCCTTGGCTGAAGGGTTGCCCCTTTCTCTTGCAAGAAAAATGGATGGGACATCCCTCACACTCGGCGTCTGGTGCTCCTGCCATGGCCTGGCCTGCTCCCTGCTTCCCTCATGTCCGGCCTCTGCTCATCTTCCACTCCCGTGGCTTCAGTCCTGCCCAGCGGAGGGGCCGTGGTGGGAGAGCCCCTGTGGTGGCTGCTGGGGGTTGGAGAAGCAGTGGTGGAGAAGGCGGCCTCCCTGTTAGCCAGGGGCTGGTTTGGGGTGTGGAGGTGTTGGGCTGGTGGCACCGGCCCGGGGTGGCCGCGAGGGGGCGTTGCCTCCCCGGGAACCGCCGCGGCGCCGGGGTTGGGGGGGGCACGGGGCTGCCCGGGGGGCTGGGGGGGGAATAGGGGGGTGCTGAGTGCGTGGGGTGGGTGCGGGAAGCATAGGGTGGGTGGAGGAGTGGGTGCTGGGGAGGGTACTGGGTGCATGGGGTGGGTGCCGGGCTTGGGCGCTTATGGTGGGTGCGGGAGGTGGGGGGGGGCGGGGCGGGAGGGATGCAGAGAATGGGAACCTGAGATGGGTGCTGGAAGTGAGTGCATCGGGTGGGTGCTGCAGGTGGGTGAGTAGGGGCAGGAGCAGCCAGGCTCTGCCAGGACACGAGGGCAGGAGCTCTTCATGGCTGGTGGGATAGTGACGGGAGGGACAAGAGGCCACATGGTTTCAGTGAGAGCAAAGGAAGCTTTTTGTCCCCCACCAAGCCCCTCAACGGCTGCTCCTAAATGCCTGTCCGCAGCACAGGGTGACATGGAGAGATGGAGACAGGAGGGAGAGGGAAGCAGAATGCCCTAAATTGCAGGTCCTACTCTAGAGCCTGCGGTGCTGTTCTGCACCACGCGCTTTGCTGTGCGTGCAATGGGGCTGATGAACAGCCCCTGATGTCTGTGCAAGGGCCAAGCATCCTTTCCCTGGGGTTGACTGACAGGCTCATCCCAGGGCCGTGAGGATGCTCTGTCACCTAGAGTATCTCCAGCAGGTGAACAGCAGCTCTCTATGGCTAACGGCCACTTTTGAGGGAAGTTTCTGCCATGCTGGTTTTCTCCCTCAGATGATGCTCAAAAAAGTGAAGCAGATGCCTGGGGACAAGGATCTGTGGCAGATCCTTGGGGAGATCTCCTTGGGGAGAGCAAAGCCTGAGCAGCCTGAGCAGCGCTGCAGAGCGCAGGGTGGGGGGGTGCCCGGCCATCAATCATTTAGTGCTGTTAATTTTTAATGTGTAAAACTCTTTAAGTAAGGAGCCTGGTACAGAGCAAGGCTGATGATTAATTCAGGGAGTAATGCACAGAGGCAAACACGGGGCCTGGCCAACACGTGCAGGGGGTCCTGCTGCTGGGGACCAGCCATGAAGCAAGTTGGGCAGGGATGGACCCCCCCATGGGGCTGGCATCACAGCATGGCAGGTCAGCGACGCTGCAGTGGCACTCAGGGGTGACCACCTCCACCCCAGGACTGGTGTGTACTCCTGCCGCAGCTGCGGAGGTAGCACATGTGCCCCTGTTGGAGCCTTTGGGGGTGGGTGTGAAGCTGGGAGCTGCTCAGAGCAGGCTCTCCCTGCTCTGGTGGTGCCGTTGTTGGTGTCTGAGACAGAGGGCTCTGGCAGCCCCTCCATGCTGAGCTCCTCTCACAGCCCCCACCCCATTCCCAGCCTGAAGCTGGGTGACACTAAAGGCATGAAAGAATAATAGTGTCAGGAATAACGTGCTGCTGGTGGAGGTGGCCAGTCTCACTGCACACACCTCCACACTCTCCTTGTCCCCACCCCATGGGGGGAGAAGACCCCAGTCCTCCCTCAGAGAAGACAAGCCAAATTAAGGGACCCTTAGCAGGGACCGAGACAGAGAGAATAACTCATAAATAGCAGGAGGATGGGGAGAAAAAGCATTGAGTCAGAGTGTCTGGCTTCAGCAAACGGCCCTGCCAGGCTGCTTGTGCCCGGCCACGGTGCAGGGAAAGGGCAGGGCAATGGAGCCTTTGGAAAACAGCTGCAAGCCCCGGCTGTCAAGCTCCTGGCAGGTTCAGACACGATGGGGGAAGACCAAAGTGCGTCAAACCTGGCTGAGTCATTCCCTCAGCTCCCATGTCCTGCTAGCATCCACCAAAACCCTCCCTTTTTGGCTGTGGCTGCATCCTGGCAGCACAGGGGTGTCCCCGGGGAGCTGTGCTGGGTGGAAGGGCGCGTGTGGTGATCCTCAAGCGCAGCTGCCACCTTTCAGAAGTAGATGGAGAAGGTATTGTTATATATCTATGTTATGGAAAACTGTGTTTCTCCAAGAGTTTTTCAAGCCTCTAGGCTTTAACTTCAAGCAAGCCTTGGGGAGCTGGGTTCAGCATTTCTACTTCTAGTTAAAAGGCAATTAATAGGGGATGTCTCATTTGAGGGGCAGAGGTGGCATCTACCCCTCAGGGAGCCCTCACAGGTATTTTTAGCTTTGACAAGTGCTGGAAATGGAACAGCAAGGGATTTTCCAGCCACTTGAGAACAGAGTTGGTGCAGCCATGGCACAGAAACAGCCAACCCCACTCCTGGCTTTGGGAGAAGACTGGCAGCAAGAAGAGCAAGAAACAATCAAAGACACCTTGGGGAACACTGCAGCACCCAGGACCTCATTAAAAAGCACCGATGCTTTGCTTTGGCTCTGAGGTTTTTGTGGCCAAGGCCTCTGCATATGTGGCCCAGGGTCAGGCTGGAATGGAGCGAGGAGGGGAGACCATGGAAACCTGCCGCTCCACATGAACGCAAAGAAATCAAGTGGATTTGCAAGTCCCCAAATTCCACGTGCGCCACAGAGGAAGGAGTGATAATGGAAGGACTCCACTTTTGTGAAGGCGAGTTTAAATAATTAAGAGGAATAGTGAGGTGGAAATGAATGTGCAGAAGGTTTGGGGCTCCCTGGAAGGAAGCAGAGATGAAAGGAACAGCCTTGCTACAATATTCATAAAGCTCTGAAGCCAACTGCACAAGTGCCTAGAAGAAGGGTTGTTGCGTGAGCTCGTCCCCTCTGGAGACCCCAGCCAGGCGAACAGCACAGGGTGGGAGGAGGTGGCTGGCCCCAGAGTGCCTGGGATGTGTAGGGGACAGCAGTTCTCCTGACTCTTTGCTAACAGCGCCATGTGTGGGAGGATGCCTCAGTCCAGCCCCAGGCAACTGGGGGGCCTTTGTGCCTTCCCCCAGCCTCTCTCCCTGCATTATGGATTTTATTTATTCCTTTTCCTTTGCCAGGGATGAGGAGCCAGGAAACTCTGCAGGAGTGGGTCAAACCCTGAACTTTTTTGTTGGGCTGACAACTGGGAACCCAGTGCCTCATGCACTGGTACTGGTGTGGGGTATTTGTGCCAAGGATGGTGTTGGGTATCAGTGCATCAATGCTGGGGGTCAGCACTGGGTACTGGTATTGGTACTGAGGGCTGGTACTGGGTATTGATCCTAAGTCTTTGTCCTGGTACTGGGGACAAGCATTTGGTGTTGGTCCTTGTATGTCCTTGGGTATGAGATGCTGGTGCTGGGTGTTGGTAGTGGTACTTGCCTTTGCTTTGCTATGTCCTGCATCCAACGTGGCTCCAGTGCCTTGTGCTAGCAAAACCTCAGCACTGTCCTGCTCTCCCCTGGGTCAGACATGGCTGATGGTGTGGGGAGCACCATCCCCCTGTACAGCCCCCAGGGCTGGGATCTTGCACAGGCAGATGCAGCTTCTGGGCAGTCAGGACTGTTTCTCAGGAGGTCACATTTCCTTTTAACCTTGTCCACCTTGGACACCTTTCCATTAGCATAGTGCCAAGAACTTGGTGCATTGTCCACCTCCAGTGCATCCCTAGTGTCCTGTTGTAGGCTGCTCATCTCATACCAGGTGGGAAGAGGGGCTCTGCCCTACTTGACCCCCCTTCCTGGCACCCTGAGGGAAGGGTCTCTTCTGAGACTGAAGGAACTGGCCTGAACCTGAGTTTTCTAATGTGAGTCTTCCATTTCAGCAGCAAAATGCTCCAGAAATGCCAGCCCTCGGTCCAGGATTCATGGAAGTGTCACCTAACAAATGAGGAACCATTCACCAGCAGATAGCAGTGGGAAGGAGGGTGAGTGATGCTGACCCCTGCCCAGGGTGGGATGCTGCCCTCTTCAAAGATACCTCTTTGAGCACATCCTGTTGCTAACACTCCAGCTGCAGAGAGTTTTGCTGCTGATTTCCACTGCATCCAACCAAGCTGAGAAATTCTCTGGGCAGCATTGACAAAACTCCCCAAATCTGCTGCTTTGCTTGCTCAGAAACAGGGGTAGGTACTTGTGCAAACCACAAAGAGCTGATCTCTCTTGCATTTCTTTTTTCCATGTGTTCCTCATGTTGGAGGGGCCCTGGTTGGCACAGCACAGCACAAAGCAGAGCTATGAACATCTGGAACATTTTTTAGACAAAAAACCCTAATATGCCTGGCCTTTTTTTTTGGCTGCTAACTCACTGGGGAGCCCAGGATGCAGTTCCTGAGGGATTCCCATTCCCAGCATTGCCATGGGATGCTGCGCCAGCCAACGGCCAATCTCTCTGCCGGTCATCTCCAACGTGTGGCTCCAGGGCTCAGCAGATGCTGCTCCAAGCACTCTGCAGCAAGTCCCAACCTCGGTGCGTTTGCACATGTGCTTGGTGAAGTGAGCGAGCAATAGCTGCTCTCCAAAGCACTGATGCCTGTGTGTGACTTCCACTCTGCTGTCTTGGGCCCTAAATGTTCAGTAAATGAACATTTTTCAAATTGTGCTCGTCTGGAGCACATTTTTTCAGAGGAAATCCGAATAAGCTGCTGCCTTTTCTTCCCAGTGGGCAGAGGAGGGGTTTTGCCTGAGGTGCCTGCAGGCGTATATTGCTGTGATAATGTGAAGTCTGGCGTGCTTCACCATGGCCATTGGCACAGAAAATCTCCCTACCCTGGTGGGTGCACACTCACTCTCTGCTCACTGGGCTCTGCTCCACCCCCAGCCGTTATCAGCTTGCTTGATCCCTGGCCACCCCATATCATGCAAAAGACCTGTCAAATTCATTTATTTGCTGCTACGGTTACAAAATCCCATGGAGTTTCCGCAGGAGAGGCACGGCAGAGCCTGCAGATGGACTGTAGACTGCGATGGATGCAGATACAGTAAAGAAGCAGCCGGACTGCACTGTGTGCAGCCCATTTTCCTCTCCCTCCCCGAGCCAGACTTTGCTTTATCAGTGGCTGTAGGTGGTTCAAGGCAGCAGGAACATCCTTCATGCTGTGGGGAGCGGTTAGATGTCGTGAGAGGTGGGAGCAGCCAACGGGAGCTGCTGGCGCAGGATGTGTGAGCAGGACCAAGCTGCCAGGGTCTATCAGTGACCCTGATAGTGGCAGTCTATCAGTCTATCAGTGACCAGTGGCAAACTCTGAGCCAAAGGGGCTGGGACTGGGAATGTGAGGAGGAGGAGAGAGCAAAGCAGCTGTCACCCTGGGGGTGGGCAGCAGGGTTAGTGATGCTGGAAAAGGGCTGTGGCATGAACACATCCTGGTTTTCCCCAAACCCCATGGGGGCTGTCTGCAGTGTGAGGTGAGCTCTGCTGGGCCAGGGGGAGCCTCTGCACTGCACCCCAAGGAGCGCAACCTTCAGCCTCATGGCCCCGTTGTGCCTGAGTCTGGCAGTGGAGGCTGCTCAGCGCTGGAGCCACTGCAATATAGCTTTCAGAGATCCATCACCATGGAGATGGCTACTAATGGGGTGGGCTGCTAGTGAGGTTCCTGAGTGCTTGTTACCCTCCTCCCATCATGACTCAGTGGAGAGGCCATGGTGCAGCTGGCAGCAGGCTTGGGCATCACTTGTTCTCTCCCCATGTCCCTTGGTGGCAGGAGCCCCTGGTGTCCCAGGGCACCCTAGCAAGGTGAGGGCAGTTGGGGCCATCCTACTCCTCTCTGCCCTCAGTGGGGGAGCTGACAGGGAGATCCTGGTGGCACAAGGAGATTTGACACACCAGGGGAGAGAAGAGCACCATGCACCATCCCCACTGCCCCCCCTATGCTTGAGCTGCGGTATTACTGGGGGACAGCCAACGTGGAGTCCCCGAAAATTCACACCTTTCTCCTCCAGATCTGCCAGCTGGGGAGAGGACCTGGAGGGGAGGATCCTGGGAGAGGTTCCAAATGCATCCATAGTGCAGAGCCCTGTCCCATGCCAGGGAAGAAGGCATCACAGAATCATAGAATGGTTCAGGTTGCATAGTACCTTAAAGATCAACTACATCCAGTGCCAACCTCTGCCAAGGCCAATGGGATGAGGTTCAACAAGGCCAAGTGCTGGGTCCTGCATTTCAGTCACAACCCCAGGCAATGCTACAGGCTTGGGGAAGAGTAGCTGGTAATCTGCCCAGCAAAGAAGGACCTGGGGGTGTTGGTGGACAGCCAGCTGAACATGAGCCAGCAGTGTGCCCAGGTGGCTAAGAAGGACAACAGCATCCTGGCTTGTATCAGGAATAGCGTGGCCAGCAGGAACAGGGCAGTGATGGTGCCTCTCTACTGAGCACTGGTGAGGCCTCACCTCAAGTGCTGTGTTCAATTCTGGGCCCCTCATGACAAGAAGGCCCTTGAAGTACTGGAGTGTGTCAAGAGGAGAGCCACCAAGCTGGTGAGGGTTCTAGAGAACAAGTCATACGAGGAGAGGTTGAGGGAATTGGTCATGTTTAATTTGGAGGAGGCTGAGAGGAGACCTCATTGTCCTCTACAACTCCCTGAAAGGAGGGTGTAGAGAGGTGGATGTTTGCCTCTTCTCCCAAGGGAATAGTGACAGGAGCAGTGGAAATGGTTTGAAGTTGGGGCAGGGGAAGGTTAGATTAGATCTTGGGAAGAATGACTTTCCTGAGAGAGTGCTCAGGCCCTGGAACAGCCTGCACAGGGAGGTGGTGGAGTCACCATCCCTGGAGGGATTTAAGAAACGTGTAGATGTGGCTCTTCAGAGTATGCTCTAGTGCCCAAGGATCTTGGGATGAGTGTTTTGTTTTGTGTGGGTTTTTAAATTTTTCTTAATTTTTTTTTTGATGTATGGTTGGCCTCGATGAACTCAGAAGTGCCTTCCAATCATGATGGTTCTGTGCTTCTGGGAACTCTCCACTCCCGGAACTGCTGCTGAAGCCCTTGGTGTCATCAGGGCGGTGGGGCAGGCAAAACATCCTGTCCTGTAGGCCCAGGTGCTGCGGCACCCCCTTGGCTGCCAAAGGATTGCCAGGAGGAGGTTTGGCATCTGGAATGGGGCTGCTGCAGCAGGGCCCCCAGAGACCTCCCCTCTGCCCCAGCTGCTGCCGCAGGGGCTCTCGGGGCTGGAGCAAAGGCTGTAGCAGCCACTGGTGCCTACGCCTGTCCCCAGTGGACCAAAGACTTTGCTGGTGAGGAGTGATCTGGTGAATCTGGAGGCTCTTCCACCTACTCCCTCTCGGCCCCGGGTACTGTCTCCTCCTGGGTGGCACACACCCAGGGAAAGCACAGCCCCCTCTGAGGGGGACCCAGAGCTGCTTGTTTCCCGATCAGGAGACTAAAGGACCTGACAGCACAACTTGAGGGAGGACTAGGGTGAGGTGCGACACCGAGTGACCTTAACCTCACACCTGCGAGGTCCTCTGTCCTATCTCTGCTTCACTCCAGTCAAGGCAGAAGCACAGGTGACGGTCACAAAGGCATTTGTTGAGTGACACAAGGAGGCTGTGGCTGCCCCTTGGTCCCCACACACCTTGGCCGAATGCACTTCTTCTCCCATCCCACACCAAAAAATACTGTTTAAAGCAAAAAGCATTTGCCCTCACAGTCGGTAGGGGCCAGGGGCACCTAGACTCCCCCTTAGACCCTTGCCTCCCCCAAAAGAGGTGAGGAGGCTGCTAAGAAGGCGGGGGGACTGGGGGGAGGGGTGGGGGTTGCCAGAGGGAGCCCTAACATTCCATCCCGGTCGACCAAAGAGTCCTTAGCAGCAGAGAGAGCAAGAGGACCCACGATGGCGCTGCCACCAGGGTGGCTCCCACCAAATAATTCCTGGGCTCCTGCGGCACCCCAGATGCTTCAAGCCTTGGTGCTCCCCCAAACCTTCAACCCCCAAGGCAGGAACCGACCCCCACCCACAGCCCGGTACGCTCTCTGGGCCAAGAGCACAGCAGGTGACCGCGGCCATCGCTCCTGTCTCTCTTCCAGGCTCAGCCTCCCTGCTGGTCCGACTGCCTGCGGAGGAGCAGCCCTTCCCCTCAGCCTGGGCATCTCCCCTGGGGGCAGCCCCATGGGCCCCCCAGGCCCCACCACCAGGTATGGTCCCCCTGTCCTCTCTGCCACCTTCAGCCCCCGAGGACCCTGCTCACCTTCACCATCCCACCCCCCCCCTCCCCGCTCACCTTCACCATCACACCTTCCCTGTTCCCCCACAGCACGGGGTGGGGGGAGGGTTCAGCAAGCCCGGGGGAGCGTCCCTGCCCTCACCTGCCCAGGAAATCCCATTGCCAGAGACTTTCCCAACCCCTTGGGGCCACATCTCCCCTTTCCCCCCCGAAGAGCGTCCCCTCCCATTTCCAGCCCCAGCTTTTCCGGCACAGCAGCTCACCCCGGGGAGTGCCCGGCCAGCAGCTCCCCAGAAGCCTGGCCCAGAGCAGGGATGGGGGCCATGGGGGCCAGCTTGGCGAGTGCTCTGGAGGCTGCCCCCAGCCCAGCATGGCTCTATTCCCCCCACCCAGGGCTGCAGATGGCCCCCTGCAGCTGCTGCTTTGATCGCCGGTACTTCCACATCGAGTGGACCGCCACCAACCAGCCTCCGCCAGCTCCCACCACGCTTGGCCACAGCACCGCTGCTCCCCTGGGCCCTGCCATGTGGGGCCTCGGGGGCTGTGAGACCCTCCCGGCCTGCGCAGCCCCTGACATCCTCCAGGGACAACCCACACAGACCCTGGTGGCACAGCTCCCAGCCTACGGCCACCAGGGCAGAGCAGTAGCTACAGCCCCCCCGGAGCTGCTAACCTCCATCACTGGCCTCCAGCATGTCCAGGAACCCCCTGCATGGAACAACATCTCCAGCACGGCCACCCCTGCAGGGACACCTCCAGAGAGCCACGTCTCCCCATATAGTGACATATCTTCAGACAGCGATATCTCCTGGGACAGTGACACCTCCCTGGGAAGCAGTGTCCTCCCCAGCCCGTCTGCTCTCCCCCAGAGCCAAGCCCTCGGGGATATCGCAGTGCCACAGGAGATGCCTCTGGAGGAGTCCATGGGGCTCTTCCACTACTCTGGCGAGGTGGCCGGGCTAAGCCAATACCACCCTGGCTGCAGCCCCAGGTCTGGGGACATTGGTGATACTGGCACAGCCGTCCCCCCCTGCTACTTGGGCTTCTTCAAGGTGTCCGAGGAAGTGCTGAGCTACAGCTACAGACAGGAAGTCACCATGGAGGCCGTGTTCCTCCAGGAGGAATTCCTTTATGGGATGGAGCCCCAAGAGCCCTGGGTGGACATAGGGACAGAGCTGTCATCAGAGTCCCAAGAGCCCCTTGGGCACTTGGAGACAAAAATTTCACCAGAGTCCCAGGACCACCTAGGGGACTCGGGGAGAGAGCCATCCCCAGAGTCCCCGGAGCCCTGGTGGGACTTGGAGACATCTTCAGAGTCCCAGGATTCCCAGGAGGACTTGGTGTTGGAGCCCTCCCCACAGGCCCAGCATCCCTGTGGGGACTTGGGGATGGAGCCATCCCCAGAGTTCCTGGTGCTCTGGGGGGACCTTGGAGACATCTTCAGAGTCCCAGGAGTCCTGGGGAGATGTGGGGAGTAGTGGGGAGCTGCCCCCGGCCATGCCCACCCTGGGGAAAAAGCGGGGGACAAAGCGTGGGACCAGCCCCTCATTGATACCACCCAGCAAGCGCAGGGCTCTCTCAAGGGGGCCAGTGGCAGAGGGGGGGCCAATTCCCACCAGAAAGAAGAGACAGAGATGAAAGGGGCCGTGGGGGTTGTGTGTATTTGAGGGAGGGGGTGTATTTGGGAGGGGCTGTGGGTATTCGGGGAGTGGGACATCATATTTATATTTAGGGATGTGGGGCATCATATTTGGGGGAGGGGGGTGTTCAGTTGTGGAGAGGGTTGTATTTGGGGGGGGTGTATTTGGGGAGAGGACAATATATGAGGGAGGGGGGTTTAGAGGACCTTTTCTCTTCTGTTACAGATTTTAAAAGTTGTTTCAATTAAAAGTTGTTTCTTCAGAACTGGTCTATGCCATTTTGGGGGGAGGGATGGAGGGAGTGCAGGGGGCACCAGGAGTCAGCACCCCGCAGGTGTCACAGCCCCAAGGAGTCCCAAATGGCAGCCCATGTGCCCCAAAGGGCAATGAGCTGGCCCCAGGGACGAGCCACCACTTTCTGGGTGGCAGTGGCCAGCGGGGATGTCCCCTTCCCCAGGGGTAGCCACGACAGAGATGTCCCTGCAGGACCCACGGACATGGCCCATCCCCCTCCTCCTGGGGCTCCCCTCCCTCATCCAGAGTCCCTCCCCAGCTTTCCTGGAGCCCCTTGAGAGCCTGGAAGGGGCTCCAGGGTCTCCCCAAAGCCTTCTCTTCTCCATGCTGAATCTCTCCAACTCTCTCAGCCTGTCCTCATAACAGAGGGCCTCCAGCTCTTTCAGTATCTTTGTGGCCGCCTCTGACCCTGCTCCATCCAACAGCTCCATGTCCTTCTGATGTTGGTGGCCCCAGAGCTGGACACAGTACTCCAGGTGGGAAAGTCCCAGGGTCCCGGTTCCCCTCACCTAGAGGCCACACTCACCCCCAGCCCCCTGCCAAGACCAAGCTCTGGGCTGAGGGTCTTGTCAGATAGGAAGCCCTGATAATACCCCCCTGCCAGATTTCTGCTGCCCACCATGGCATTCCAGGTGGCTGTAAAGTGTCCTGCGTGCTGCTGGTAGCCGTTGGGTAGAAACAGCACACCCCAAGTCTTTCCCTCTGTGCTAGTTGGGAAGCCAACCTTTCTTCCTGGGTTTATTGCTCTTGAAGTTGGGCTGTTGAAGCCGTCCCTTGCCTTCTAGCAAGGTCCACTCGTGTTAAACCACGACACTGAGGTGTGTGCCCAGAGTGACATTGGAAGTAAAGCAACATGCAGAACCTAAAAAAAAGATGAAAAGTCATAGGAAATTAAGCAAGCAAATGGTGTCAGTCTATTTATAGAAGCTTCTTGTGGCAGAGGCCTTGTATTTGCTCCTCCACCCTGGGGGGACTGTCTGGTGCTGGGAGAAAGAGCCTTGAACTTCCATTCCTGAGGGGCCTCCTACACCACAGCAGGGCAGGGGCTGAGCTCTGCAGTTTAGGAAAGGGTGATTCCAGAGGTACAGCTGAACCCAAAATGTTTAAGGGGGTATCAGGGCTTTTACCAAAGCCCATGATGGTCTTGGATGGTCTTGTAAAAGCCCTTTGTACTGCTCTGGCCACAGCCCCAGCAAATGCCCTGCATTTGGAGGGGGGGATGGAGCCAGGCAGCGAGACCCTCCAGCCTTCTTTTGGCTTCTCACTCCCGGGGGTGGGCAGGGCTGCATCTCCATCACCTCCAGGGCAAGCAAGTCATGGGAGATGTTATGGCAATGCCACTGTGCCCAGGGCCCCGCTGGTGTGGGGGTTTCAGAGACACTGCCCATGCTGGAGAGGTTGGCCGGGGGTCTCTGCAGTGAGGGGATGGGGATGCAAAAGCTGCTTAAGGGATTGGAATTCTTAATCCCCATTAGAAATTAACGTCCAAATCCCCAGAGTCGTGGCAAATCCCACCCCAGAAGTTCATTTTTCTTCAAAACAAAAAGAAACACAAGCTGCAGCATGCAGGACTGGCAGCCCAGGGGTGGGCCTGGCCAGGATCACCGCGGGGCACCCATGGGTGTCATTTGGGGATGGCCACTCTCATTTCACATTGGGTCATTTGCTCCCAAACTGGCCAAATATTTCAAAGCTAAGGGGCACTGCCTGGGATCTCAACCCTGTGACCGCTCTCTCCCCTCCCTGACCTGGTCCTTAGCGAGTCCCCAGCACCTCCTCCCATATTTTGAGAAAATATTTTCCTCTTCTGCAAAGCAGTAGCTGGTGTGGAAA
This sequence comes from Scolopax mira, assembly GCA_004320125.1. Classification (NCBI taxonomy): domain Eukaryota; kingdom Metazoa; phylum Chordata; class Aves; order Charadriiformes; family Scolopacidae; genus Scolopax; species Scolopax mira. Next base: position 13,111 of record BJBW01005802.1, read on the forward strand.
ATGGGCGAGCTCTTGGGAATCCAGGCGGGTCGTATGGCCTTGAAAGCAATTCTCATCTGACTTAGCAAAGGGCTAAGCTAATTTTACACATGACTTAATTTCACACCTTTAACAAGAAGCAGTTTCTTTCTCGATGAGCAGGGCATATGGCAGTTAAATTGATTATTCATTGAACAAGTGGGAACATGTAGCACAGAAACTGTGTTGAATAGCCAAAGCATTGGAAAAGTGGGGTTTCTCCCCATGACTGAATACATCCAGGCTCATTGACAAGGATCACATCTTGTGCTAAAGCCAGTGAAAAAGTCAACGTATAAATTAATTTCAAAATCTGGCTCTGGCTGGCCTTTCCCTGGCATTTTTCCCCTTGAAAGCTTCAGCAGCATTTCATCCATCTGCGTGTCTGCAGCCATGGTTGTGCAGACACGGGACAGGGAGCACCCGGCTGCAGGTTGAGCATTGCTGGGACAAACCCTGGGCAGATGGGTTCATGGTTCGGGCTGTGCTTTGCATTTTACTCCCTCTGCCTCTGGTGGGAATCCCTGACATGGGGCATGGAGACTCACATTGACACCCCCTAAGGTTGGTCCTTAGGGGTCCAGGCAGGTCCTGGGCTGGGGGGGTGGGTGTTGCAGGGACAGAGGAGGATGGAGCTACATGACCTCTGCATGACGCAGTACCACCCACCATTTGGTCCTTGACCCTGACATACTCATTGTCCTCCTTCATGTAATAATGATTTCTGTGTATTTCCACTCACCTCTAGGAAAACCACATCTCGGGCTGGGGTCAGTGAGCAGTGAGAGAGGGGAGGGTCTGTCAGAACCCCACGAGCCCAATGGCCAAGGATGTCCCTGCTTATCAGAGCAGCCCCAGCCCCAGGTCAGGATGGCTACAGAGTTGTGCAACCAGGTTTGGAACCCCCAGGCAAGGATGGAGACAGCACCAAGTGTGATGACCCGTCCTACAGCTGCATCTCCTCTGGGGAAAGAGCTTTCTGGTGAATTCCACCTAAATCCCATGAACAGCAGCCACTGCCCCACACTACACTACGGACGGGAGTTTGTCCCCATCACCCCTAGGCTGGATGGTGACTAAATCCCAGTGGCACAGCCACAGTGCTCCCAGAGGCTCAAGGAGTTTTTCCATCTGCCCCTGTTTCCAGTGAAGTGCAAGGGAACGGGCTCTTTGCTGTTATCCCAGCCCCATCCCGGTGCCATGGGTCCTGCTGGTGGAGCATCCCCGGACCTTGGCAGTGCAGAAGTGTTGCTGTAATTTCCTTTCACAGGTGGTAATGTAACAAACATCCTCATTCAATGGAGCGAGCACGGAGGGAGCCAGGCACTGTCAGTTTGAATGACATTTTAATTCAGGTTAATTAAAGGGTTCAGGCAAGAATCAACAAGCAGACAGTCTCCTTGAAGCAGGCGATAACAGATCTGAACCTGAGCTGACAAGCGCCTGCGGGAGACGGCTGATCCCTGGGTGCTGAAGGGGGGATGGTCTGTTTGCAGCTGCATGGGGAACAAACCCAACTTATCCTACTTGGACACCCAGAGCATCACCCCTGAGACCCAAACCACCTCGCAGAGGGAGGAAAAGGTCCCAGGCCAGCCCAGGGCCTGGTGGGTGCCCAAATCGCTGAGCCAGCGGAGGTGTTTCTTCAGGATGGGTCTTCATGAGGTGTCCCTCAACTGCTGCGTGCCTCCCCACCCCCACTGCCTCGTGTTGGCGGTGGGTGCCTGAGCTGAGCCCCAAATGGCATGATGTGGATTTGCTCTGATGGGCCAGTGGCTGGAGCTCAGGACCAGACGAGCTTTCCAGGCTGAGAAAACCTCCATGGAGGTTGGCTTTCCGCGTGGCAAGCTCCCAGCATCCACCCCAACAGAGATGGCTTGTGCCAACCCACTTGTTCGCACACCCGCCTCTCAAGTTTAGGGCAAGCCCTAAAGGATTGTCCTAAATTTTAAGAGAAGGCGGGATCCTGGGCTTTTCTTGTGCAGCAGTGCGAGGTTCTGGCTGGGATGCAGAAGGACGCATGGGGCCATGTGCCATCTGCATGGGTTCTGTGCACAGAGTGTGAATTATTTCTTCTTTTTGCTTAAAATCATGCTTCTGAGGGACGCATTCATGAAATATAAATGCAAAACCTGCTTTAAGAGGGCAGAGCCGGGAGATGAACGGCAAGTCTGCGCAGGCAGCAGCACGCAGCCTTTCATTCCCCAGCTGCAGTTAATAATTTATGATTTTCATAACACGAGCTGTGATCTGGGAGCCCAAAATGCCCTGGGGGCTGGCAGGGTTCCCCTACTGCACACTTTCACCAGTGCTTCACCCCCAACAACAGGCACTGTCCCCATAGCCACCCGCACAGCACTGCACAGGATCTGGCCACAGCTTGCCATCATGGACCGGAGTGGGGTCCCCAGGGAGCATGGATGACATTTGTCTGCAATGGGTGATCATGAGTCGGTGATGGGTGTTGATGGGTTGGCAGATGGATTGGGTGTGGGTGGCAGTTGGTGGCGAGGGGTTGGCGATGAGTGGCAATAGGTTCGTGATGGTGCCATAAAACTTCCCAGTTTTAGGACAGAAAGGGTGAGAAGAGGGGTGAGACATTGCTGGGAGGTTGGGTAAATCTGGATGAAAACTTCTTTTCATAATCATCCCTGGGTGAGGACCTCAGTTTCTGCAACACCAGCATCTTCTGCAAGGAAAATGACCCAGAACAGTTCGTTTTGAGTGAGCTGATGCTAAGTCTGTGCCCAGGAGCTGCCAGGTGCTGGGTGGAGGTCCAGCTTGGGCCTGTGTGAGGGACAGCACTGAGCCAAGCCAAGGCCAGACCAGTGTCTTACAGCTGGGACTGTGATACAAATGTGACTCCCGAAGGACAGCAACAGTGAGGGGCTGCAAGGGTCCAGGAGAGGAGACACAGCTCCAGGCAGGTTGCCCAAAAAGGCAGAGCGGGGGTACAGACAGGGTGCTCCCACACAGGCAACCCCATCATTTCCACACCAGAGCCCTTCAGCCCAGTTAAGCATCCTTTGCTTCCCTTGGGAGGAGGGTGATGCCATCACCTGCTGTACCCAGGAACACTGCCCTGGGTGCGCATCTCCAGGGAGAGCCTGGCTCTAGGGCAGGGAGAAGGTCCCCATGGATGTGAGGTGGCGTCAGGGCCAGGCAAGGTGTCCCATCTCCCACCTGACTCTGTCTGGGCTGAACTTCCCCCTCCCGGCTTCTGCTCTGTTTTCAGCTCAGCCAGAAAACAAACACTTTTGGGTTGTTTTTTTCTTCCTTTCCTAATTTAGATGGTCCCAAGGCCCCACAGGCAGATAAAGGCGAGTTTATTCCTTCCCCATGTTTATGGCACTGCTGGAACATACTGCTCCTGTAAATATTACATCAAGAGAGCATGGGGAAGGCTCAGCTTCCCCAGCACAGCTTAACTCTCACCCACATCTGCCCATGGCTTCTCACTCCTTCCTCCCACGCTGCGGCACTGCCCCCCAGCCATCCTGCTGCTGCCGACAGCTTGGCTCGGAGATGGTGGCTCTGGCCATGTTGGTCCCTGTGTCACCACTCCCGGCACAGCTGGTGCCCTTGGCTCCTGCTCCAAATCACACTGGTGCCTTGGCTCATCCCACGAGCCAGGGGAGTCCCAGTACTCGGTGCCACAAGGACCCCAAAAGCTTCACTTCAGCCTCAGCCCCTTCTCACATGCCCGCTGTGTGCCCAGGACTGCAGGAGCAGCACGCCCTTGCCCCTGGGGATCAGCTAATGCCCCACTCTCTCCCCGACAGCCCTGCTCTGCCACAGGGGTGTGAGAAGGGGACAGGGCATTGTAGGCACAGACCTGGGCAAGGATGCAGAGACATCGCAGGACCCTGTCTGGGCTCAGCACTGGGCTCCTGCCACACCAGTGGGGCCGGGGATGGTTTGAGATGCAGGTTCCTTGCATCCTGGGCTTTGGTGGGATAACTGGGAGAGCTCAGCCCTCCCTCACCCATCTGGGTGGTTGGCCCCAGCCCTGCCAGCGAGTGGCCCTGAAGGGATGCTGGGACAGCTCGGAGCCCTGGCTGGTGCCAGACGCTGGCAGGGGCTGTCAGTGGCTGCGAGTGCAGGGCCGTGCAGGCTGTCGCAATGCAACACGAGGCTCCGAGCTGTGTTTGCTTGGCTGGGACAGCATGTCACTGCTGACAGAGCCCGGGTTGCATCATGCCGGTGGAGAGGGGAGAGTGTGCCCAGCCTCCCTCCACTCTCCTGGACAGAGGGAGCCACTGGCTTGGCAGGACACAAGGGCAGGGGACAGGCAAGGAAGGGGAGAGGACAGCTGTGGGAGGGCTGGAGGGAGACAGCAGTGAAGATGAAAGGAAATAGATGCAGGAAGGTGCAGGAAATAAACTGGGGCTGAGGAGCGTTCCAAGGCACCAGAGAGAAGGGCTCAGGGCTGGGAGGTGGAGGTTTCAGTGGCTGTTGATGAATACAGCCTGACTTACTTACCCACACGGACTGCCGAGGGGTTCCATTGAGACCTGTCCCAGCCACAAAAGCCTGGAGGAAATGGCATTGAGGGTGTCAGCATCTCCAGGGCAGAAGTCCAATGAACCCCATTCCTCCTGGTGTCCCCCAGGATGCCACCAGTGCCCTGCTTCTTCCCAGCGTCTGTCAGAAAAATTAACTCAAAAATCCCTGGGATGGTCAGACTGCTGGAGGTCTCCAGGGAGATGGGGTTAATGGGGACCATTCCCTCTCTCGCAGATACCGAGAGGTGGAGGCTGTGGTGTGAAGCCAGTGGGGCCAGTTGCCCCATGGTGGCCAGGCACCGGCACACAGCCTGCTGCCCACCACCAATATTTGACTAAAATGCAAACACCATCTTGCCTGGCATGGTGTCTCAAAGCAAAGTCCAAAACCTCAGGCCAGTCTCACCACCTTTTCCCTGGCAAGGGCGAGTCATCAGCCTGGCACTGCCTTCCCCAGGCTGGCAGGGACTCTGGGCACAGCACTGACCCTGGCCCCACAGGTGGCCATGCAGGTGTGGCAGCACCTGGATGAATTTGGGGTTGTCCATCATCACTGGTGGGGAGAAAGAGTTCTGTCTCCCCAAAAGTGTTCCAGCTCTAGAGGAAGGAATATCACCATCCTCTGAAATCAGTCCAGAGGCTGGGGAACGAGCTGGTCCCCAGGCAGCAGAGGGGTCAGGGATACGTGGAGAAGATCTGGACCTTGGGAAGGGGTAGTGTGAGGACAGCAAAGGAAATCAGACATAGGGACAGGAAATAACAAAAGTGAGTCAGCTGAGAAGCACGCAGGCAAGGACAGATTCGGAGAGTTAATCTTCAGGAGATAATGCTGCTGGGATGGAAGAGCCTTGGAGACAAGCTCATGGAACGGGAGAGTCACAGCACAGAGGTGTCTGAATCTCCAGTGGCCAAGAAAGTCCTTTGCATCATGCTGAGCTACGTCACCTGGGGGGAGCACGGGGCTCAACAACCAGCCTTGGGTGCTCCAGACAGCATGTACACTTTGGGATGCATTTTGTAACCTCCAAACGTTCCCCCAAAATTCTGCACTGGGTGTTTATCCCCTGGCAGACAGGACTAGCCGTGGCACAGCCTGTCTGCTTTTAGTCTGGTAGAGATTAAGCTCTCCAGGGCCTAATGGCAATTCTTTTGGCAAGCGTTCAGCAGGCTTTAATCCATTTTATCTCCACTCTGAAAGGATGAATTAGGCGCCTCTCCAAGTGCTCATTGGGGAGCAGGAGCGGCAGGAGCTCTGGCACTGCACAAGCTGCTGCGGGCGCCCCAGGGGATGCCCTACATACGGCAAAGCCCTGGAGGAACCAGAGCCAGAATGACCTGGGGGCTGGGGAAGGGGCAATGCTGCAGGACAGCCCCCACACTTTCCTCCACACATGTTTTCCTCTCGCTTTTCTCTCCCTGAACATCCAGGGGATTAACAGGAGTCCTGGCCTGAATAGCAAAGGTCCCAATTCCCATGGGATTTGCCTGAGTGGCTTCTTGGCTCACGGGCGAAGTTTGGGGACAATGTGTTGCCGCTCACCCCTGTGCAACACCTCCTTTGCCAGCACCAGGACCGGTCCAGTGCATCCAACCCAGGGATGTCCCTGCTGCAATGGTCCAGATCGAGTCAGGACTCCCCTGAGTGACACAAAGGACACCCTAGTTGGGTGGGTTGGTCCCACCATCCTACGTGCTGCCCTGTTGTCAGGCACAGAGACTGAACTTGCATTTTGCAAACTTGTCCTGACGTGGCTTATAATAACTGCATTAATTAGGGAGCTCTTCCAGCCCTGCATGATTCATTTGGTCAGTTATGGGGGATGTTGTCAGGGTAATGTAAATGAGGGGTGGCATTCACCTCCCCAGCAGCCGTCTGCAGTGCTGGAGCCGTGTCTGAGACCCGAGGCACTCGCTGCACATCAGGGCGACCTGGTTGGTGCAGGCACCGCAGGCAAGGACGCCGCTCAGCTCAGCCCCACACAGACATTTGGCCTGAGGAATCACGGCTCAGACACCTGCTGAGCACCATGGCTGCTTGCACCCACTTCCACCACAGGCACCCGAAGGTGAAGGGTTGTCTGCCCTGAACCTGACAGCTTTTAGACGACTGCCTATCACTTTGGTATCTTGCCTTCTCCAAGACCCTTCCACGTGAGATCAGAGAGAACAGCAAAACCTTCATGGGCTTTGCAAAACCTGAAATTTCCCACTTTTCTGCATCAAAGCCCTGCTGGCATAGGCAGCTGGGGGCTTAATTTCTTTTCAGCTGTAGCATCCCTTGGGTGACAGATGGTCTGGTGGCTCACCAGCTCACACACCCGCCCAGCTGGGGTCAGGGCCACAGCACGGCACCGAAACAAGGTCCCCCTGCATCTGCCAGAGTGGACCAGGTTGCCCTGAGATTGTCAGGGACAGTTTGCAGGGCAGTGGCAGAGCCCCTGCAGCATTGCCCAGTCCTGCCTCAGGGTGCAAATACCCCACAGACAGGAAATGCTGGGAAATGCCCCATCACCGGAGGGGTTCAATGCCAGGTTGGAAGGGTCTTTGAGCAACCTGCTCCGGTGGGAGGTGTCCCTGCCCAGGGCTGGGGGTGGGACTGCATGGGTTTTAAGGGCCCTTACAACCCCGACCATTCCGTGACTCTATGACATGAGTTTTGGGAGGAGATTTCCTTGGGGCTGCTGCTGGCTGGCACCCACGAGTACTGCCAAGGGGCCCATTGCTGCTGAATTGCCCTCCCGGGGAAGGTGAGGGGTGGGCAGTGCCGTGGCTCAGCATTGCCGCCCGCTGCTGTTCTTGCTCCCGACCTCAGGGCTGTTTGCTCCGCGCCAAGCTGTGCCGCCCCGAGCCAGCATCTGTCCTGGGCCAAAAAGAGGGGCCTCTGGGTGCTGTCACTGGCACCTGGGGCAGCCGACCCATCCCTCCACACCGGCCCCAGGCTCTGCAGGGACTCCAGATGTCCCTCCTTAGCTGGTGGGTCTTGGGGGTTTTTGCTGGAAGATTTAAGCTGTGTCTTGTTTCTCTCCTTGGCCCCCTAAAGCTCTTTTTTTTTTTTCCAGGAAGAGGAAAAGAATTAATTGAGAAGCAGAAAATAAAGCTGCCAATTTTAAAGGGGATTTTACTTCAAGACCTGCACATTGCTTTCTGGTCTAAGCGTGTGCTTTGGTCCCAACCTGGGCTCATCCCACTCCAGCCACTGGCCACCCCCGTCTCTATTCCTGGCCCGAAGAGCCCTGCGCCAGCAGAAACCCCCTCTCTGTGTTGTGTCACTGGTTGAAACCTGGCGCATGCTGTCTCCAAAGCAACAAGAAGCTAAAATTAGTAGAAAGTTTGATCTGAGCCTGAGCCAAGCTTAATTTTTAATTGCTTCTAATTTCATTCCCAGGGCTGGACCTGCCAGGGCCGTGGCAGCTGGGGGCTCGGTTACTCAAGGGCAATGCTCTGTCCCGTCCCATCCCTGAGTCGTCAGGCCACTGCTCCTGCCCACGTGGCCACCTTGTCTCCCACTCTCCCTGCCCCGAGCTGGGGTCTCAACATCCCTGGGAGCCCCCTTTGTCTCTCCCATGGCAGAAGAGATTGAGCACCTTGCTCCAGCCCCTGAAGGCAGGGGAGCAGTTTTCCAGCTTCGGCTTTTTGATTTTCAAAAGACCAGTGCGATGTGAGGATTTGCCATTAAATCCCAAATAGCTCATTGCAGTCCTGAGTTCATTCTCTCCCCTGCAGCCTTCCCTTTCCCATCCAATGCCTGCAGCCTCTCTCTTCCCTTCCCATCCCATCCCATCCCATCCCATCCCATCCCATCCCATCCCAACCCATCCCATCCCATCCCATTCCTGCATCCTCCCCTTTCCCATCCCATGGTCAAGCAACAAAACAGTGGAGCACTTCTAGCATGGAGACACAGAGGGAAGCTGAGAGTCTCCACTCACTCCCTGGAAGATATCCTCTCTCCCAGATGCCTCCCTGAGCAGGGATTAGGAGGCTGCATTCCCAGTACGGTTCATGGCTGCTGCTGGAGAGAGTGAAAATTGTCGGGTCCTGGCTCAGAGCCCCTGGAACCTTCCACAAAATCCCCAAACACACCATGCTAGTGCTGACAAAGCAAACAGTCATTCAAATGACAAAGTTCATGTCTCCCCTTTTTGACAACTATTTTTGCACCATGTACTGAAGTCCAAGGGTAAAGGAGCTGCAGAGCCAGGCACGGCTCCATCCCTTGCAGCAGCTCAGGCTACTGGAGGACTTGGGAGAGAGGAAGAAACCATCTGAGGGCAGAAGCTGGGAGGACAGGGTCCCTATGACCTGGTTTTCCCACTGATGTCTCCCAAAATCATCCATTGGGCTCCAAGCAGAATTTGCAAACACTTAGACGATGCGCCTGTGAGGCAGCAGCATGGCCCCACGGGCTGCAAGGCCAGGTTTTGCCAAAGCCCTGAGACTGTGGTGATGGTCTTCCCCATGAAGTGGAGGAAGCAGCCTTCAGCGTCTCAGTGAGATCTGGATCTCAGCATCATCTGGAATGCAGCAAGTCAGTGCCAGCAGCTCCTAGCCCTGCGGGGCTGTCCCTGTGTCACCAAGGGCTGCAAATGCCCACAGGATGCACCCAGATGTGGCCAGGGACTTCCCAGGATGGTCACAGAGGTGGAGGAAACCGCCGGGAGGGCTGAGCCTGGTGTTGGCAGCGCCACAGCTGCCTGGCACAACCCATAAGCTGCCCTGGCACAAGGACAAACCATCTCCCTTAGCACAACGGTGCTTGAGGCAACCCTGAGTCCCATGAAGGTGTCCGGCCCTGCTGCAAGACAGGATTCCTGATGATATTCAGATTTTCTTCAGAGCCCCAGGTGAGGCTGATGACGGGGTGTCCTCTGGGAGCCATGCATCAGGAGGCAGAATACGCACCAGAGCTCCCCCGCAAGGTGTACTGATGAGGTTTCCCTGCCCTGACGGGCTGTGCCACCTGCCATCCATTCTTGCAGCACTAAACAAAAATCATCCCAAATATGTAACACATGGAAAGTCGCCCAGAGGCTGGAGACTTGCTTGGGGCCACCCCCAGCTCCGTCCTTGCCCAGGGGTGCAAGTGCTGTGCAAGGCTGGAGCCCCCACACTACCCTGTCCTTGCCCTCCCTGAAGGGTTTCTCCCAAGGAAGATATTTGGGTGATTTTAGAAATGCCACTTAACAGAAGCGAACTCCAAAGCCACCCTTTGAAAGTGACACTTCCCAGCACAAACCCTAGTTTTGTCTGAAATGGAGGAGCTGCAGTGCTCTGTAGTCTCAAGGGATCACCATCAGCCACAGTGAACACGGCATCTTCCTCCACTTTCTTTTCCTGGAAACGTCCTGTTTTGGATTCCTTTTGGGGGGGTAAGAGGATTTTCCTGGACCATGCTCATGATTTACCTTTTCTCTGCACTTGGCAATGGGGAAGCAATTTCCAGGCAGGTTCTTAGCATCGAGATTATTTTCTTGAGGTATCTGGTTTTCCTTGCAGTGGGAGTATCGCCAGGTGCCAAACCCAGGCAGCTCCACGGGCGAGCGCTCGGTGCCCAGGGGGTGAGGGGGTCTGCTGGGAGCATCCCAGCTCCAAACTCAGACGCGGCCTTGGATTCCACTCCAGCTTTGTTACCGCCTGTGAGCAAAGTCCCACAAATCAAAACATCGCTCTACGTCAGGTAAAAGCTCCACAACATTTGTTTTTCTAAGAAATTCAAACTAAACAGAGGTTGCTCTGTCCCAGCCCTGCCTGAGCAGAGCCGCTTCATGCCCACGTGCTCCTTCTCTGGGCTGAGCAAGAGAACATAAGGCAAAGCTGTTTGTGGGATGCCCCAGGAGAGGTACCCAGGGGTGCTGCGTGCTGGACACCAAGCTGTGCAGCAGGGATGGGGCTGCTGCACGTGGGGGGAGCTCAGACCCACCCAACAGGCAGCAAAACGCTCCTTTTACAGTTAAAGAACCCAAGAAGCAACCGAGGTCACTGTCACAGCAGGGAAGAATGCCAGGGCTGGAAATGGGGCCAGCTCCCACCTCCCAGCCCTCTGGCTCCCCTGAGGATGTGGAGCCCTCCCACAGCTCGCTGGGCTCCCAGTCAGCAAGGCAGCTGGGAAAGGGGCTTTTGGTGCTTTGGAGCATTTTTGTCTGTTCCTTTTCAGGTTTTCACTGCAATAAGCAGAAAGCAGTATGTTTTTTCATCCCCTAGTCCTGCAGTCATGTCCTGTAGGGTGGGACGTGAAAATCAGGAAAAAAACAGAATCTGAGCATGAAAATCCAGCGTAATCTTAGCTAAAGATTAAGATGTATATATATACCCTATTGGAAAATGTTGATGACTGAGAAAGCCTCGTTCTCATCACTTCTTTTTGGCCCCCACCCCACAGAGCCTGTGCTGTGTCCTCTCCTTACCTTCTCAATGTCACCTTCTGGAGCAGCAGGAAACACAGGAAATATCCCAACTTCCCAGATGCATCGCGAGGCTGTTCTTCCCAGATGCATCGCGAGGCTGTTCTTCCCAGACACCCTGTTACATTCCCGGGCACACGGTCTGGATACAGTTGGCCAGGTGGGCTGAGAAACGTCAGCGCTGTCTCGCCTGGTCTCTTGGGGCAGGGCTGTGCTTCGGCCACCGGAGCCCGAGAGTCACGTCACCAGAGTCATGAACCGAGCAGGAAGGTGCTGGGGAGAGGTTTGATTCCCAGCTGGGTTTTGAGGACTGTGCCCAAATCCTGTGGGTTTTTCCCCTGCGTTGCCCAGATAAGGAGTGTCTCTGCTGGCATTCCCCCGTCCAAAGCTGCAAAGCCCTCTTCTGTGCGTGTTGGAGCCAGCAGATTCCTTCCCAGGGGGAAAAAAAGCAGCTGTGGCCCCATGAAGATCCAGGGACAGGCAGGGACCCAGCAGAGCCCTCCACAGATGTGGCTGCAACTGGCCACGTGTGTCGTATGGCTGAACTTGGTGGCAGCATTGCCCCAGCCCTGGGGCCAGCCGTGTGTTGCCCGCCTGGCTCCGAGCAGCTCGTGCTGTCCCTTGCAGCCAGAGTGTCCTGATGGGACAGGGACATGCCCGGTGTCAGGGGAGAAGAGGACAGTGGGAAACCACCTCCTGAGCAAAGCATGAGATGACTGCAGAGTGTGGGATAGCTCAGGAAGCCAAGCAGCACTTACCTAGCAGGTACTCTGCCAGATGTCAGACAGGAGTTCCTCGAGGGCCAGCACGGCCACCCATCCTGCATGTCCTGGATGGCTATAAACCTTCCCGGGCAGCAGAAGTGACCTTGAAGTTTATCACACGGCACAGCCAAAAAGGCCATTTGTGCTGTGTCAGGAGATCCAGCCTGCAGGGGTTGTGCCAGCAGGATGGAGGGGCCACGGGCAACCAGCAGATGCTGACTGATAAATGCCGAGCAGTTCCAGAACATCTCCATCCCCATCGCGGAGGAGGGGACATGGCCAGCAGTGACGAAGGGAACACAGATGTACTCACTGCAGCTCCACAGGCTCTGGGCATCTCCTTCCAGAAATGGTGCAGGAAATGAAAACAAGGATGTTCAGAAAACATCTGGAGAAAGCCCCTGTCATCCTCACGTCCGCCAGAGGCTCTTCCAAAGACACTTTTTCAAAGTCACTAACCAAAGGTGGCTAATAAAAGGGAAGATATTGTTGCCTCAGTGGGAAGGCAGAGACCAGCTCTGGTTTTGGTGGTCTGGCCCTTCCCACATGGGCGTGCCATGGGGCAGCCTCATCCCCTGGGGACCTGGAGCTCCCTGTGCCAATGAGCTTCGAGCCCAGCCAGCGAGAGCCCCTAATTCAAAACTCATGCTATTTAAATGGAGAGATGACAGTAAAATAAAGGTCAAATTTCTCCTGCTGCCAAGCCTCCCACGTTAACCCAAGCCTTTGGGTTTCCTGCCTTCTAACATATGTGACCTTCCACACAGTAACCCTGGTGCTCCCCGAGGAGCCCCGGCATGGCAGGAGGAATAAAGGGTAGTGAGAACTTGCATAAACTTCATCCAGCCCCGCCAGGAAAATAAGAAGGCTGCTTGGACTGAGAGTGTCACAGGCCTTTTATGTCAGCATTTCAAGGGTGAAAATGGACTTCCCTGCTCCAGGCTGATGGTGCTTGGGATCCTCCCCAGGTCAGAGGAACCCCAGGATGGCTGCGACCCTCTCCCCATCCTCCAGAGCCTGTAGGGGACATTGCACCCTGGGTACCACTATCTTCTCCCCTCTCTTGGGCTGCCAGCAGTTTGCCCAGGGCTGCCCTGTGCCAGCAGGGAAAGCTGGAGGAGAAAGGACAGAACTGGAGCCCGGGTGACATAGCTGAGCTCCCGATCCAGCTGGTGGATGGCTGCAACCAATTTTCCTTGTTTCCTTGTTTCAGGAGGCCAGGAGCTGCACCATCCCCCCTCTGGAGCAGAGAGCACCTGGTTGCTGGTCCAGCAAACTTGGGCTTGGGATGAGCCAGGATTAGTGACCCCAGAATGCGGGGATTGAACAGGCAGAAGTGTTCCTCTTGCGGGGCTGGGCCCCACGGGTGTGTGTGACACACAACTCCCTGACAGGGCCAGGTCTCAGCACAGACTGAGGGTGCTCGCTCCGGCCGGGAACGCTGCCAGTGCCCGTCTGGGTGAGACGTGCTGCCACGCTCAGGAAATCCCTGCAGGATGTCTCCCGACCTCTGCTGAATCAGAATAACCATTCCTCTGGAAAACCTAAATTTATCCCTGAAGCGGTGACGGCATAATTCACATATGCCCTATTCTCTTCTCGTTGGAGTCTCCCTTACGTTTGCCATTTCCAACTATAAAGCAGAGCTGTGAGCAACCTTCCTGTAAACCAGCCTCGCTCCCGTCCCTCCCAGTGACGTGAGCCCAGGGCTGAGCAGCTGCAGGAATTTCTGTGAGTTCAGACTGGGCTGAACTTTCGCACAGTGACCTTCGGGGTCAGCGTGGGAAGGAGCGGGATGGAGAAAGGCAGAGAACAAAGACACCCATCACAGCCTGCCCCCTCACAGCCCGCCCTGCATGGGACTGTGGGACAGGGATGGGGACAGGGATGGACACGAGGATGCGCCTCCAGGCACGTGGGGCCGTTTGGAGGAGCCGCTTGCAGCGCGTGCTGGGGACACTGCCATTCCCAGCCAGCAAGGAATGGGGGAATTGCACGGGAGAGGGGATGGGAATCAGTGTGGGGACTGGGGTAAGGATAGGGATGGGGATAGGAACAACCCCTGTTCCTGCAGGGAGACCCCACAAAAAATTACTTTCTCTGGAGTCTACTGTTCCCTCATCAGGGGATGACCCTGAACAGGGGATCTCCCTAGCTGGGGGAAATCCCTGAGGACACAGAGACCCGTGGGGCAGCCCCCATGCCCTGTTACACTTGGGACTGCTCTGATGTCCCAAAGGATGCAGGGTCTGTTGGGCTGGTGGGGGGTCCTTGTGGGGTCCCTCCTGGGGGTGCACTCTGCTGTGCAGGGTAGAAGGTCCTTCATCCACCAGGAGCAAACCTCGGCCCTTCCCCAACCCCAACCAATCTGGGCAGATGGGACCCCACAGGGATTTTGGCCACAGCTTTTTTTTCCATCCCAGGCAGACCAGGGTTCCCTTTTGGCACAGAGAAATGCCCCAAGAGCCCAATCTAGGCCATTGCTAGGCCATTGTGAGCTCTATTTAAACTGGAGTGCAATCAGCTCCCCAGAGAGCAGCTTCCCATTGACCCATGGCCATCTCCAGCCCAGGGTAGCCCAGGGCCTCGGGGGACTTTTCATTTGTGTATGTTAAAAATTCATATTTCTCAGGGAAAATTGGACATGTCCCAGTAGGAAAATAGAGCCAAAGGAAAATGCATAAATCATGTGGCTTCTCAACAGGCCTCGGCTTCTGACATTACGTCTCTCCTGCCTCGGCATAAACACAAATGCAAATGCAGAGAGTAACCAGTAGGAACACGTTTGCTGCGGCACCGGCATAACCCCGCCATACCCCGGGCGAGCTGTGGTGTTGGGTAACAGTGGGGCAGGGAGTGGAGCTGCACACAGGATTCATTTTGCCTGACGTCATTAACCAGAAGCAATAGTCAACACATGAAATTGTGCTTCCCTGTTTGTCCCAGTGACTCGGCGGGTTGGTGATTCCCACTTTGGATGGCTCTCGATGCTGGATGCTCCAGCCTTGGGCTCTGCGGGCATGGCTCCCACCAGCTCGCTCCCTCCTGGGATGTCAAAAATCAGCAGGAACAAGATGACAAGAGGAATTTATACATTTTTGGGGGGGGGATGACCCCATCTGGGAATTTTTGGCAGAGCCGTACCCAGCCCTCCAGCACTCAGGGGTGATGGTGGGCGCAGTGACAGATCTGGTCCTTGGGGGGCAGGTGTAGACATCTGGCATGCCAGGGGGTGCAGGGGACACAGGACAGCCAGTCACCCCCCAAAGTGCCACACAGGGCCCTGTGGTGGCAGAGAAGCTGATGTTCCTACTTTGCTGGGGGGCGACCCCTCCCCATTGCCACCACCCCCCACAGCAGCAGGAGTGCAGAGGGGCCCCCCAGACTTCAAAGGTTTGGAAAAAGTGATGACCACAATTTGCATTTTCTTGCTGCTTGTTTTTCCTCTGCCGTGTTTCCTATTGGGGTTTTTTCGGGGGTTTTTTGGGGTTTTTTTTTCCTTCTTTTCCTTTTTCCTTATTTGAGAAATTCCTTCTGCCTGTGAAATAAATGAGAAAGAACCCACTGCCAGGGGCGCGGCTGAGGGTCTCCGGACTCTGTGGCTGCTGAAATTTCCCAAATTCCTCCTTCCTCAGCTCCTACCTCTGTGACTCCTCCCTGTGCTGCTGCTGCCGGGTGCCTGTCTGGAGGCCTCTCCCTCCCCCTTTCCACCAGCAGCAGCCTGGGAAGCGCTTGGACACTGCCCTAATGAGAAACCGGTGGCTGGAATTTATTCCTGCAGGAGCCTCCTACATTGTTCTCCATAAACACACTCACCCCAAAGAGATGCTTCGCTTCCAACAACAGGGAGTTTATCCACGCAAAGGAAAAATATGGGAAACCCGGAATCTTAGTTACTTACTCAGACATGGGGAAATAAGTTTGGCCGGTGGAAGCCCTGGGTGCACGTGTCATGGCTTTGCGAGGCTGAGAGCCATGGGAGAGGCTGGGCTTAAAAATCGACTCTGCAAAACCACAGTTAAATACAGAGTGGCAGAGTCTTGCAGAACCCCCCAGCTGTGCGGGGCTGGAGGGCTGCTCCCAACAGCCACTGCCCTCAGGAAGCTCCCGTGACACCACTCGCAGGTGACATGGGGACTCCTGGGAGTCCTGGTGCCAAGCATTTTTGGACAAGATGAAAAGGCTCATCCCCTGGGATGGCTGTGCCATGAGTCGCAGGGCTGGGGGCGGCAGCGGTGAGCTGGTGGCAGAACTGCGATGGGGTTATGTGGGGCTGAGCAGGGGGGAGCTCAGCACAAGCCCCCACTGCAGCCCCGGTCCCACAGGGGCTCACCATGAGCCAGAGCCACGGGCAGGGCTGGCGAGCGGTGGGATTTACCTCCCTGCTCTGGGGGTGGGCGTTGGAGATGAGGGACTGAGCTCTGGGGCCGCAGGAGGAAACATCCAGTGGGGAGGGAGCAGAAGGGCTCCATCTGCTCTTAACTGAAAAGAGCTGAGAGCGATTCCATCACGGTGTGTGAATTCCTTCATGGGGAGAAAAGACAGACCGAAAATCCCTTTAAACCTGCCTGGAAAAAGGCAGGACAAGAGGGAAGAGCTGGTAACCCGAGTCAAAGACACTTGCAAATGAAATAAGATGCACATTTTTCACAGGGCAATGACTGAAGCCTTAGAGCGGGAAGGAATTAATCCCTGGCACTCTCGGGGAGTGTTTGGAGGAGTGGACATCCTGCTGTCCCCAGGCACTCAGAGGAGCTGACCCCAAGTGTGCACCCACTCCAGAGCTGGCAGCACCCTGGGAGCCCTGTGCTGGCATAGTGCACCCGTGACAGGGTCAAGGCCATCCATCAGAGCCCTGTGCCCACAGTGGCACCCACCCCAGGGCCCCCACCACCCATTAAGCCCAGGAGCCCCGTGGCTCAGCACACAGCCACCCCAAGGCCAGCAGCTTCCAGCAGGGCATGGCCTGGGAAGAAGACCATGGGCAGCACCCACGAGGGGTGAGTTCCACCCGGAGGGGACCAAGTGGCAGGGGTTGGTGGGAACAGGGCTCCCCAAGGCAGGGTGAGGTCAGCGGGGAGGGGACAAGGATAGGAATGGGGTCAGGGATGGGGATGGGGACAGGGATAAGGAGGGGGACGGGGATGGAGACGGGAATAGGGATGGGGACGGGGTGCAAGGACGGGTGCGGGCAGGGTGGGCGGCCCGGGCTGAGAGCCAGGTGTGCCACGGGCGGCGGGTGCGGGGCGGCCGGAGCCCGGGGCCGCGGCGGGGGAGGGCGAACAAAGCGGCGGGGCCGGGCGGGCGGGGAGGGGCCGTGCCGGGTCCCTCCCCTCTCCGCAGCGGCCCGCGGGCGGCGATAAAAGCGGGGGCGCGGCAGCGGGGCGCAGCATCGGGCGGCGGGGGCAGTCATGCGGGTGGCGGGGGCAGTGCTGCTGCTGTGCGCCGCCGTAGCGGCGGCCCCGGGATCCGCAGCGGGGCGGCCCGGGGCCGAGCGGCGGGCGGCGGCCGGCAAGGAGCGGCGGGCGCAGTTCGCCTCCTGGGACGAGGTGAACGTGATCGCCCACGGGCTGCTGCAGCTCGGGCACGGCCTGAAGGAGCATGTGGACCGCACCAAGGGGCAGATGCGGGAGCTGGGCAGCCGCCTGAGCGCCCACAACAGCTCCATGGGGCGGCTGTTGCGGCAGGCGCGGGAGGCGCAGGAGCGGGGCGAGCGGCTGCGGGCCAGCGTGCGGGAGCTGGAGGGCCGCGGGCGGCAGCTCCTCAACCTCTCCGAGGCCCTGCGGCAGCGTCTGGAGGAGGTGGCGGCCGACAAAGCCGAGATCCAGGGGCGGCTGGAGCAGCTGGAGGGCCGCGTCCGGCAGGTGCTGCAGGCACGGCCGGCCGGTAACCAGAGCGCCAAGGACCTGGGAGCGCTGCAGGTGAGCGGCGCCCCCCGGCCCGGGGGGGGGGGGACCGGTACCGGCAGCGAGCGGGGGGAGCCGCCTCGGGGGAGCCCGGGGAGGCGGGGGCGTCCCGAGGGGTTGGGGAGCGGGAGGGGGTACCGGGCCCGCCCGGCATCGGCCTGGGGGGAAGCGGGGAGGGCTCCCTGTCTTACCGGGAGTGTCTGCGGGAAGAGCGATGGGGGACCCGGCCCTCCTGGGACAACGGAAGGAGCTGGAGCAGGGCAGCCCGTGGGGGCACGGGGGACAGAGGATGGGGATCAGCCGCAGGAGAGCGGTGGGGAGACCTGATGATCCTGGGCGGCAGCGGGAGTACCCGTGGGGACCTGCTGGAGGGGGTGCTGGCCCGCCTGGCTCCGTGCCTACGTGCGGTGCGGCGGGGTCTGCCCGGAGCCGCAGGGTTCACCCGGCTCTCCCCCCCCAGTCCCTGATGGATGCACAGAACTCTCGGATTGAGGAGCTCTTGCAGAAGATCAAGCAGCAGCAGTACAAGTTGGACAAGCAGAATCTGCAGATAAAAAGCCTGCAGAGCAAGGTGAGCTCCCGCCCCACATCGTGGTGGGGGGCCCCAGCCCACTGCGGGGACCCCGGTGTGAACTGCCTGGGCTGACACAGTGCTCTGGGGACAGGAGACCCAGCTGTGCTGCTGCTGCTCAGCTTTGGGGACCCTACGAAGGTGGTGACCCCGGTCCTTGTGCCACAGCGTGGGTCTGAGGGTAGTGAACTGTGAGCTTCCTGAGTATTTGCACAGAGTGATAGGAAGAATCGGAGTGGGGCAACAGAGCTTCTCTGTGCTCTTCCTTTGAGTTTATCTGCAGGATAAACTTGTTAGCACAGGTGTGAAAAACCACAATTGTTTCTGGCTTTGCCAGCATCAGGAATCTCCTGTTCTTTGAGCTTTCTGGGCAAGTTCAGCCCAGTTCTGGTCACAGGTTAGTGATGGTGCCTGAGCTAATCAGCTCCTCTGAGCACCAGTCTTCAAATTCAGCTGAGCTAAAACCATTTCTGACTTATACTTTGTTTTTAGGTCAATCTGCTAATTCCCTTACACCTGAAGGACAACAAAACGCAGTCTCTGAAGTGGAAGATAAATCTGAAGAAGGACCTCAGCCTCACCAACCAGAGCCAGAATGCCAGCGGGGAGCCTGTGCCGACGCAGAGTGAGTATCTGCCCTGCTCCTCTGTGCCAGAGCAAACCCGCAGCGCTTGCAACCGTCTGCAAACAAAAGGTTCAGTTGTCCTGAGTCAGGTTCTGAGATTTGCTCACAAAACTGGAGCTTGGGAGTTTGGCCAGACCAGGGGGATCTAGAATGCAGGTAGGATCCCAGCCTTCTGGATCAGCATTAGTCCAGCAGGAATTCAAGGATTTAAGAGGAATTTTTCTGCCTGATATTAAGAATGCAGTGGGGAGCGGAGAAACATTGCTGGCAGGTATTTGTCAAAGAGGATTGGCAGGTTGGAGGGTGAATGCAGGCAGGAAAAGAGGATTTTTGCTCCTTGGAGATAACTCTTGTTCACTTGCTCTCACTTCACTGGGCAGGGTTTGCTGCTTGGTCCCCCTGATGGTGGAGAGGAGGGTGAGGGAGCCCTGGCCCATGAGAGAAGAGCTAGATCCTTGTGCCTCTGTCTCTCTTGGCTGATGTTTAGGGATCGTACATGAAAGACAAATGTCTCAGCTTGCACTATTCTTAGCAGAAGGTGCTGAGCTGCAGCAAACACCAGGGCGGTGGAGGCACTGGACACTCCCAGCCCTGGGAAACTCACGTCAGAGCAGGTGAGTGGATGCTGCATCCGGAGCTCCTGGCTCTGCCTGGAGCATCCCCTCTGTGAGGAGGGGGCTGGAGGAGCATCCACAGAGCAAAGGGCAGTGCAGCAGCGTCCCTGGCTGCGCTGCGTCCATCAGCCTCCCTCCCGGATGGGAAGTGGTGTCCCTGCAGGGTTCCCTGCCGGGGAGCAGCTGCTCTAGTGTTATGTCAGCTAAATCACTGTGCTGGCTGTGTCTGCACAGCTGTCTGGGGATGTCCAGCGTGAGCCAAACAGCAATCGGGCAGGGTGAGGATGCGTGGGGGAATCCTGCCCAGGGCTTAACGCAGGGATAGCTGTGGGAAAACACATGGTGATTTGTGTGTGGTGCCCGGAGCTGTCAGCGGTGTGCTTGGAAGCTGGGTGCGCAGAACAAAGAGCTGCAGAATTGATGTGGACCAGGAGAGAGATGGGACACGGGGCTTCAAACTCTTCCTGGTAATTGGCTTGGTGGGGCTGACCAGCCTACAGCGGGGCTATGTGAGGTCTCCCCCTAGCAAGGTCAGAGCAGTGCTAGCAAGCCAGAAAACTGTCTCCAAACCTCTTTCTCCCTCTATTTTTTCCCAGCTGTGCTTTGTGATGTGCCCACAGTAGTGTTTCATAGAACCATTTGGATTGGAAAGGACCTTTAAAGGTCATCTAGTCCAAGCCCCCCACTCCCCTCTCAGGTTGTGCTGAAAGTGGGGTGCAGGGAGATGGTTGCTGCCTGTTCCTTGTGAAGCACGGTGGGAGGCAGCGAGAGCCCACAGCCCCTGGGGATGGTGCAAGACCTCAGCATCTTCTTGAGCTGGAGAGACCCTGGGCATCCCAACTCCCTCCCATCCAGCCAAGCCATGAGCTCCCCTTTCTCTTCCCTAATCCTTGATGTTGATATCACTGACAGAAAACAAATTGGCTTTCCCTCATTAGCAAGTCGAGTGAGTCTTCTGGCAAATCTTAAAGCACACAATGTCTGGCAGGCCAGCCTCGTGCCCTCTGCCTGGGGAGGCTTGTGGCCTCTTTCGGAGCAGGCGAGTGCGGGGAAGGCTTGTGCCGGCGGCTCCCTGCCTATTGTCAGGCAGAGCTGTGGTGCGGCCCCCGGGAACAGCGATGAACTCCATGAGCAGCCCTTTCAGAAAGACCCCTTTTATTTGCATCCAGCAAACACAAGTTGGTTTTTTTTTCAGGCCAGGGGTGGCAGGGGGCCAAGCATGTGAAAGTTGAAGGCTTGAAGCAGCCTGGAGAGTGAAAGGTTTAATCGCTTGCAGAAAGAGGATCATGTCTTTAGGCAGAGCCTGCGCTCTCTGGCAGCCGGCCGAGTAGGGGAAAGGTAGAGCCC
This sequence comes from Scolopax mira, assembly GCA_004320125.1. Lineage (NCBI taxonomy): Eukaryota > Metazoa > Chordata > Aves > Charadriiformes > Scolopacidae > Scolopax > Scolopax mira. Next base: position 33,862 of record BJBW01005802.1, read on the forward strand.
TGCTCACTCTCCCTGCTGTGCTGGGACTCCAAAATAATTGGGTTGGGTTGGGGAGGGGGAGGTGATGCAAACAGCTCCAGGCATGCCCTGCCATCTGCAAGAAAGGGTGTTTATCCCGGGTTGGTGACCTCCCTTCGTGCCTGGAGATCCTGTTGGGTCAATACAGTGCCATGCCTGGGGCAGCTCCAGCCAGCCTTGTTGATTCTCCTGTCTTGTTTGGCTAAATAAAGGGGGAAGGAAAGAAAAACATCCAGAGCAGCCAGGAGGTCTTGTTGTTCTGCTGGTGCCATACGGATATGCAACATGAACTGGAACTAAAGAGGGTGTTCCTCAAATAAAAAGATTGAGCTGAGGCTGTTCAAGCAGCTGCATCTCGTTCAGCTGCTTGAAAGACCCTGTTGCACCAGGAAAACAGAAGAGATCTGAGTGCAGTGAGCATGGTCAGGGCCCGGGGGGGGAAAAAAAAAACCCACAACCCCCCCCCCGACAGGGACAGGGTTGACCTCTGCACACTGGGGCCACCAAGCATCCACACAAGCACCATCTGGTTGATGCTGGCAGACATGGTAGGAGAGGAGGCAAGGAGCTGTGGGAGCCCAGCAGCCACTGACACTCCCCTGCTGCTGCACTGAGGCTGGGGTTGCAGACACTGTGTCCTAGATTTTCCTTCTCTCGAGCCTTGTTTGGCTTCCCTGGCTGCATCACCCTAAACAGCAGGGGTACCAGGGATGCCCTCAGCCTCCTCGTCCTGCCTGCTGGCCTTCTGTGGCTTTGATCCTTGGTGCAAAACTTGCCCTCAAACCATGTGTGTGTGGGCTTGGAGGAAGGCTTGTCCCATGGGTGCACTGGTGGCACCATTGAGGGATGCTGGTGGCTGTGTGGGTTCAGCTATGCTGGCCAATGTGGCTGTCCCAGGGCAGGTGGTGGGAGAGGGGCTGCCTGTGTCAAGGAAGGGGGAAGATAACCAGGGACCCTGGGGAGGGGGGGAAGAACGGGTGAAAGGTGGTGGCAGGTGTCACATCGCTGTCCCCTGGGTCCTCCTGTACTGACATTCCCTGCAGCTGTGGCTCTGCTCTTCACCCTGGTGCAGCATCATGCCTCCCTGGCTGCCCGACCAGGATGGGGCAATGCCCCATGGGGGCTGCTTTTGCCCTCGGCAGCAAATGGGCCACAATTCCCCCCCCTCACCCCCTGTGACACCCTGGGGCTGTGGGGAACACCTCTCTCCTGCTGCTGCCCCAGATCATGGTGCCTGCCCTGACCCTGGGGGCAAAGGGGACCCTGACCGGGGCCAGGAGGGCGGCCACCACCCCAGCACAGCCTGGGGCTTGTCTTTAGGTTTCTTCACCCGTCTGTCTTGGGATCATGCTGGGAGCAGCTGTGAGCCACCAAAATCCATCCCACCCTTGTGTGGGGAGAACAGACCCCCTTTGTCTGGGGGTGGTGGGGGCACCTGTCCTGTCTGACAAAGAGCCCCTTGACTGCGCCGACAGCCTGGGGCTGGTGTCCCTGCACATCTTCCTGTGGCCTTCTAACTCGGGTTTTGTAACAGGTCCCCCCCCACCCTCTCTCCCCAAATGCTGCGGGTGGTGGTTCCTGGATGGACTTTTATCAGCACTGTTGAAACGGTGCTTTGCTGGCAGCACTGGGCAAAGTCCCCAGAGAGGCAGAAGGAGAGGTGGGAGCCCAGCTGGCCTGGGGATGGCCTCACCCCAAGCAATCCACTCATGCAATGAGCTGGGGCCTCCCTGTGGTCCACCCACCCCTTCCCTACCCAGGTCAGTGTGTCTTGGACCAAGGGGTCAGCCCAGCCTGGCCCTGTGCCTGCTGGTGGCAGGTTGCCCAGCAGAACACCTGGCTGGGGACACCACTGTCACAAAGAGCAAGAGGTTGCATGCTGGAAGCTCAGGTGCATTCCTGACATCAGGACATGGGGTTTCTTTTTGTCCTTGAGACACTCTGAGGCTGCTTCAAGCCTTGGGGTGGGATGGGGATGCTTGGTCCTGGCTTTACCCCCCACCCCAAATGGGTGGAGGGAACTGGGAAGCTCCTTGGGTATCTCCTTGCCACGGAGCTGTGATCTCCAGCCTAGGTCACCCCAGCCTGGCCCGATGCCTGGCTTCTGCCTTGGACAGAAGCCCAAGGAGCTGTGCTTGGACAAACGGGAAGATATGGGGTCACAGCATTTAAAGACATGAGTCAGGGGCCATCGTCTCCAGGGGGTGTCCAGAGCTGCAGCCACTGCTGTGCACAGCTGGCTGGGCTTGTGGCCAGGGATGCAAGTGCTGGGGCCATGTGCAAGTGCATGAGTCTGTCTGCTGAGGAAGAGGGACTAGGGGATATCTTCTCAATCGCTGTTTCCTTCCTCTGCAGAGCTCCCAGAAGATTGCCACCAGCTCTTCCTGGCCGGGCACCAAAGCAGCGGCATTTTCCAGGTGCAGCCTGCAGGGTCTCAGCCCTTCAAAGTCTATTGTGACATGACCACAGGTAAAGTGGTGGTGTTCTGCAGTGCTTTGCATGCTGGTCTTGCAAACAGTAATCCCAAATGACTGCATTTTCCCTGCCTGCAGAAGGTGGCTGGACAGTGATCCAGAGGCGCACAGATGGTTCTGTGGACTTTGACCAGCTTTGGGATGCCTACAAGAATGGCTTTGGAGACCTGAGTGGTAGGTGGATGATGGTGTCTGTCTTCTTATCCTGGAATAAATTGTATCTTAGCACTTTGTTCCCCCTTGATGGCCCCTGGAGGTATCTGTGCTGGAGCACAGTTTTGAGCTGAAGAGGGGAGGGCATCGCTTACAGAGCAAGAGTCCTTGGTCTTCCTGACTTGTCCTGCATGTGCCAGACCGTGATTCAAATGCTACAGTGTCCTGTGGCATTTGCACAAAATGCACGAAAAGGTTGCCCCTTTTTTGTCCCTCGAGCCTGTTTGTTTCTGCTTTGCATAGCATGTTTGTGTCCCTGTGGCAAATGCAATGTGTTACGTTTTAGGTGATTTCTGGCTGGGCCTGGAAAAGATACATCACCTTGTCCAAGAAGGAAGATACGATCTTCTGATTGAGCTGGAAGACTGGGAGGGAAATTCTCAAGTAGTTCAGTTTGTCTTCAGCCTTGGCGGTGAGAGCACAGCCTACATGCTCAACTTGCTGGGACCTCTGTCTGGAGAGCTAGAAAATGCCATCGGGGACTTCAGGCAGCTGCCCTTCTCCACTCGGGATCGTGACCATGATCTTAAAGCTGACACAAACTGTGCCAAACACCTCTCAGGTCAGTACGAGCTCTTACTTCACAGTGATACTCTTTCCCTTCAGCCGCCTGGTGGTGGCCATGTGGGACAGTACCCTGTGTGACCAGAGTCCTTTGGTGTTGAGCCTGGCTTGTCCCCTGCTTCACTGGAAAGCTGCATCCTTGGGAGGAGCCATGCAGGGAACTGGGAGGGAAGCTGAAACTGGGAGGGGTTTGTGATTCAGGTCTTGGCCCGAGCATCTGTCTTCGTAACAGATTTGCTGGCTCCTACCTTGCTTGGAAACCTTTCAAGTGAGGCAGAGGCCACTCCCCAGGCCTGAGATGGAGCTGCTGGAGGGTTTGAGGGGGTTTTGCATGTGAGAGAGCAGCAGGGATTTGCAGATGCATCCTGAAGTCATATAGGATCTGTGTGAAGGTTTCCCAGTGCATGGGACTCATTATGGGTGTACAAGATGGTCTTGTAGACCTGGAAAATTGGGGAAAAGAGGGGCAGTAGCCACCTTGATCTTGGGTTTGTTTTCTTTCTGGAAGTGCTGTTGGTTGAACCTGCCTCTCCTTTGCCTTGGTAGGTGGCTGGTGGTTCAGCACCTGTGGCCATGCCAACCTCAATGGGAAGTATTTCCGCTCCATCCCTCGCCAGAGACATGAGCGCAAGCAGGGCATCTTCTGGAAGACATGGAAAGGCAGGTATTACCCATTGAAGTCAACCACCATGAAAATCCAGCCTGCAGCACTGGAAGCAGAGCCCTAAAGCTGCCATGTGAGACTTAATCTTCTCTGCCGAGCACAGTCCTGAGCTCCATCATTTGGTGTTTACAGAAAACAAACCCACCCTCCCCAGGAAATCCCTCGAGGAGCATTTCTCTTGGTTAACAGCCCTTTAGTGGCAGGACACAGCTCCTCACTCTTAAGTAAAGCAGCTCCATGTTGCTGAAACCCCTGGATGGGAGCTCCTAAACCAGAAGAGGAGCCGCCAGCAGGGAGATCCACCTCTAGAGCATGTACAAAGGTCTTCCAACCTGCCATGTGCTGCTGTGGCAAGTTCAAGTTGTCTAGTGCTTTCTGTCCTGTCTGAACACTTCTGTGCCGGTTTTCATGAGCTGGGGCTGGGGGAAAGGGGAGCATGTGAAATGTTTCACTAACCTGCACTCAAATGTTGGGTACGGAGCCACACTGTCTCTCACTGTTTCCCATGTACCCTCCTGTGAAAGGCCCCAGAGCGTCCTTCCCCTGCTGGTGCTGTGGGGCACTGAGCCTTCGGCAGCTCCATCTGTGCAGCCCCTGCTTGGGTGACTTCAGCTCACTGAGAGTATGAGTGTTGGTGGGAAGGCTGAAGAACACCCTGTGCAGAAGGAGACCTCAGGCTCACTTGGCTTCCCTAGCCCCTATGGCTTTGAAGTCCTGTGTTTCTATCTGTGCTGGGACTTGCCAGGAGCTGGGGAAAGCAATTCCAGCTCCAGGAGATGATGGGTGGGTTCCTGCAGCCCTGAAGGGCTGGGTCTTAAGGTCTGTCTGAAGCCTACTAGTGCTGCTGGAGATGAGCAGGATGAGCACTGGGACAGCACAGGTACAGAGCAGTGACTGTCCCTGGGCAGGACCAGCCTTTCTGTCAGCTCTATATCACCCTGGAGGGCTGCCTTCTCCCAAAAGACTCCCCATATTTTGCAGAGTGAATAGCACCATCCCATGTGCATGCCCCAAAACTGGCTCGGGGAAAACAAGGTTTCTCTGCAAGAGCTGCAGCACCTTGTTGGACACCCTGAGGTAGAGCATCACCTCTGCCTCAGGAGTCCAGGGAGAGGTCAGCAAAACAAGTCCTCAAAAATCATTAGGGGCCAAACTGCCGTCTTGGGGCTTCCCAAGCATCCTGCCCAATTGAGGTCATATTGACTACTCTGCTAGAGCTTCTAGCTGCTAAATACTGTAAATAGTCATTTGTAGGATGTTGCATTTTGTTGACGAATTTCCTGTTTTAATTTGTTTCCATATTTAAATGCAGTGTTAATGTGGTGTAATTTATAAATGTTGATACTGGGAAAAACAACAACTGTACTTTGTGTATTTTAAACTTTTTTTTTTTTGTACTAAAATATCTTTTCTGAAGATGCCTTTTAATAAAAACAAACCTGTAACTGTCCTGCCTGGATTATTTGCCCAGTGGTTTACCAGTAGAAGATGTGGGAACTATGAGTACTCTGGATTTGGAAACTTGTTGGAAGTTTGATCTGAGCATTGGGCTTCCTTCTGGCCTCGCTTTTCTAGCTGCAGTCTTATGGAGCTCTGGGATAAACCCCTGCTATAACCTCCAGAAGTAGTTTTTAGTCTACTTGAAGTTCGTGGACTTCTGAATTTCTGTTCCCTCTGGAAATCAGACCCTGGCAAGGGTTTATTAAATGTTTTTATGAAATGTTTATAAATTTATAAAATGATGATGTGGCTTTTCTTATTCCCTTCTTCCTGGGGAGATATTTGTTGAAGCTGTCAGGAAAACCCTGTGCCAACTCCTTGACCAAGAGCAGAGGCTGAGGTCTGAATTATCCAGACAGATTAAAATCAGAGCTGATCAGGGCAAGCCTCGGTAAGTAGCAGCACAATCATCTCCAGATGCGTTTGTTGTGACATCTAGGGAATAATGAATTAATTCCCCTATAAGTGGGAATGAAATGAGCTGGGGATGAACAGGAGCCTTGGAGGTAGTGGTGGGTAAACTCCAGCTGTGCTTGTGATCCCAGGCGTGTGGCCTGATACTGGAGCTGAAGAAAATAACAAGTGTTTCTTTAGCTGGTGAAGGAAGGGGGACAAAAATTGCTTATTGTGGAAGGCAGAGACAGGAATAAATATGGCAGTCCCTTAGAGCAGCTGTATAAATACCTGATGTACCTAAATGTGGCCCCAGCTTCTGTGTCTGTGCTCCTTCCCTGGGGAAAAACCTGGGGTTGATTTCAGCCCCAAGGTCAATTGCACAAGCAGCTCATTAGAGATGGCTTTGTGCTATCTAGCTGCCCCCTTTTGCACTCAAATACATTTTTAATGTTTCATTTGCTTAATTTAAAGCTTGTTTAGTCCCTGGGCGCATCAGCAGACACTGGAGTGCCACGTTTTCAGCTGGATGCTAGGGTGGTTTTTATGCATTGAATAGAAACTGGTGAAGGAACTATGTTGTATTTATTCATTTCCAGGGTGTTTTTGGCAGATCTGGGGTTTGCTTCCCAGTGGTGTATTTCATCTTCAACCTCTGCAGAGGCCAACGCCAGCTACTACCAAACACTATCTGGGGGAAGGCTCAATGCCCCAAATTTTGCCCAAGCCCAGGAGTTATGGCTGCTGCTTTCTTCTGTTCCTTGGTCTTGCCCTGTTCTGCTGTGAAAATCTCCATGTCCCATCAATGTTACCCTCCCCCCCCCATGCTCCCAGACCATAGGGCCCATGGGGGCCCTTCTAAGTCCCTCAGTAGAAGAAGACAGTCCTAGGTCTTTGTTTTCATCTGAAATCCCCCTGGAATCCTCCAACGCCTTCATTTTTGCTGCCCTGCAGCCTGCAGTAACCCCTGGGAGGCCGATGGAGGATGGGGCGGCTCCCTCCAGCGACAGCGAGAGAAATGGCACCGTGTGCTGTTGAGAGCACCCACCCAGACCCAGAGACCCACCTGTTTGGAAGGGACTTTTCATATCACCGAGTCCAACCATCAGCTGATGAAACCCACCACTGACTCATGTCCCTCAGCCCAATGTCTGCCCGGCTTCTCAACCCCTCCAGGGATGGCGACTCCACCACTGCCCAGGGCAGCCTCTTCGGAGGCTTGACAACCTTTTTGGGGAAGACATTATTCCTAATCTCCAATCTGAACCTCCCCTGGGGTAACTTGAGGCCGTTTCCTCTTGTCCCATCGCCTGTTCCTTGGGAGAAGAGACCGACCCCCCCCTGACTGCACCCTCCTTTCAGAGAGTTGGAGGGAAAGAGAAAGTCTCCCCTCAGCCTCCTTTTCTTGCCCAGCTCCCTCGCGCTCCCAGCCGCTCCTCACAAGACTTGTGCTCCAGCCCCCTCTGGACCCGCTCCAGCCCCTCAATGTCCTTCTTGTGGTGAGGGGCTCAAAACTGGACACAGCCCTCAAGGTGGAGCCTCACCACTGCATCCTTTAGGTCACCACATGCTGCTGCTCCCCAAAGCAGGCCTTGGCTGCCCTCCAGCCGGCCATGCTGTGCCAGCCTGCAGCCCTGCAGCAGCTCCCAACGTGATAGTCAACCCAGGGTTTCCAGTTCTCCCAGCAAACCCTCACCCACCAGCTGGCAAGAAGGGCTGCTGCTGATGCTGTGCTCTGGAGGAGCTGTGTCAAAGGCAGTGATGGGGTACAAGCTCAGTCCATGCTGTGTGGCTGCAAGGTCCCACATGGTGGGACAGGGCTTTTTGGGGCCAGAAGCACTGGGGGACAGGCTGGGGCTGTGGTCCAGCAGGTGACACAGGGCTGGCACATGCCTCAACATGGAGCTCAGACTCATCAGCAGAAGCATATTGAACCATAGATGCTTTGGAGCCAGGGGTTCTCACAGAGCATCATTAGGTCAAGAAGTTGCGCATCCCAACGCAGCTTCATTTGGTGGTTCCAGGAAGTGAGGAGAGCCCCAACCTGCTGCCCAGAGACCCCTCCAAATCCAACCTGTGTGCAATTGGCAGGAACAACTGCCAGGAGATCTGACAGTGGGCCTCAGCCCCTCTTTTGCACAACAGCAGAACCCAAATAGCTCTTTGCAAAGTTTGGCAAAAAGGGAAGGTGTTTGTGTGCACGCAGAGCTGCACCAGCTCAGGTGGATGGGCTGAGCCCCTGTGCCAGTGGCACTGGGACACTGGAGGGGAAAAGCCAGAGGCATCGCCCCAAGTACCCCCCGGTGCGGCTGTCACAGCACCGCAATGAAACAAAAGTCATGGATTTAATGGATGGACCACTCAGTGGATAATGAGCTGGCTGGATGGCCGCACTCAAAGGGTTGCAGTCAACGGCTCAATGTCCAAGCGGCAGCCGGTAACAAGTGGTGTTCTTCAGGGGTTGGTACTGGGACCGGTACTAGTTAACATCTGTGTCGGTGACATGGACAGTGGGGTAGAGTGCACCCTCAGAAAGTTTGCTGATGACACGAAGCTCAGTGGCGCAAGGGACAGGACATGCTGGAGGAAAGGGATGCCATCCAGAGGGACCTGGACAAGCTGGAGAGGTGGGCTGTGCAAATGGCATGAAGTTCAACCAAACCAAGTGCAGGGTCCTGCACCTGGGATGTGGCAATTTCAGGCACAAATACTGGTTGGGGGGAGAAGGGCTGGAGAGCAGCCCTGAGGAGAAGGACTTCGGAGTGTTGGTGGATGAGAAGCTCAACATGAGCCAGCAATGTGCTCTGGCAGTCCAGAGAGACAACCCCATCCTGGGCTGCATCAAGGGAAGTGTGGCCAGCAAGTCACGGGAGGTGATTCTGCCCCTCTGCTCTGTGCTCATGAGACCCCACCTGGAG
>BJBW01005802.1:42690-102590 GCA_004320125.1 Scolopax mira
GAGAGCTGGGGGTGTTCAGCCTGGAGAGGAGAAGGCTCCGGGGAGATCTTCGAGCGGCCTTTCAATATCTGAAGGGAGCACCAGGAGAGCTGGGAAGGGACTCTTTGTCAGGAAGTGCAGTGACAGGACAAGGGGCAATGGTTTTAAATTGGAAAAGGGGAGATTGAGATTAGATACCAGAAAGAAATTCTTTCCTGTGAAGGTGGTGAGACACTGGAACAGGTTGCCCAGGGAACTCATGGATGCCCCATCCCTGGAAGTATTAAAGGCCAGGCTGGATAGGGCTCCAGTGGGAGGTGTCCCTCCCCAGGGCAGGGGGGTTGGAACTCGATGATCTTTAAGGTCCCTTCCAACTCAAATGATTCTATGATTCTAAAACAGGCAAACAAAAAAGGCAAACCCCTCTTGAATCTGAAACCTGATGCAAAGACAAGAACTAGCAAATGAATAACAAGAGATGAGTTCTACACCCACCAACACTCCCCAGGCACCCACTGTCCCGCCTCGCCGCCCCCCACCTTGCCAGCACCAGCAAGATTCACACTTTCCTTTGATCCAAATGCCTCAGGGTGCCCAGCTGGGACACTGGGACATCAGGACTCTCCCAGTCCTCTCAGTAACTTCAGCTCTTCTGCTGGAGCCCAGCAGCATCAAGCATAAATCGAATTGCCCATGGATGTATCTGGTTTGGCTTTGCAAGCACCCACACCCTCAGCAGGGTCCCAAGCAGAGTATTCTGGGGTGGCTCCCCTTAGGGTGCTTACAGACATCCAAAGGACCAGATCCTACTAAGAGGGTGGGAAGGAGAACTTCTGGCATGAGCATCCCAGGCCGGCAGCTACGCCCCAGGGTATGGCAGGGGCTGACTCACCCAGGACAAGAAGCAGCATTTGACCATTTTGAGCAAATTTTTATCATGTAAAAAAAAGAAGCAGATGGCATAGGCCTGTCTGCTATTAATGCTGTGTGCTCCAGCATAGTTTAAGAAAATATTTGGGGCTTGTAAGACTTCTGCTGCCTGAGGCTTGATGGCCTGCAGCCAATTTGAGGACACACATGGGATTTCCAGAAAGGGTCTGAAAAAGCATGGCCCCATCAGCAACCGATGACACATGTCTGGTTTTGGTAACACACCATCAATTCTTCAATGCAAAACATACCATGAGCCTGGGGGACTCCCGAGGGGGAAAAGGCAGGGGGTCCAGGCTTTGCTCTGCTCTGCATCGCCCTGGGGCAGCATCCACCCTCTAAGTCATCATCACCATTCCCTGCAGCCTGTGTTAAAACTCTGCCCCAGGGGATTTCGGAGCTGGAGGGATCTCCTGAGGATACCTCCATTATATATTGCTCTTTAAAACTTATGGCAACAATTCGCAGGCACTGGAAGAAGAAAATAATAAAGGGATTTCCATCCAAACCAATAACAAATAGCTTTGATTCCTCCCCCTCCTCCCCTGCCACATACTCCCAATATTCATTTCAGAATCAATTTAACTACTTGTGATAATGAAAATAAGATAATTTACTTCTGTTGTGCTCAGTTTAACCAGAACAAAGTGGGGGATGCAAAGACCAGCAAGGAGACACCCTCCTCTCCCTCTTTTCACCCAGCTACTCACGGGATGTGGCATTATCAGGTGTGGGAAACTCGCCACGGAATTAATTCCCCTTCCCAGGAGATTCTACATCCAACATGTTCCAGCTTTGCTCCTCCTGATGCTATTTAACTATTCATCAGTTGGTTGTTTGATATCCCTGGGCATGGCCTCGTCATTACTCAACAGAGCTGTTTGCTGTCGTGCTGCAGGGATGGGAACAGCATCATCAGGAGAAAATGATGACACCTTCCTGCATATCCTGGCTGTTAAAACTCCCTTTGGGATGGGAAGGTTTTAAAGTCCAATGTGCCACGCTGAGCACCAGAACTGCAAAGAAAAGGTGAAAAGAAAGATTCCCTCCCCACATCTTCAGCAATCACTGTCTGTCAGAGAACAGCCCAACCCATCACTAGGGAAGTTGGCATCTTCCCTAGGTCCCTGGTTCTCTGAATTTTTGTTTTTCCTTCCCAGCTGCTTCCATTGCCTGATGTGTGATGGGGATGGATGGCCAGACATCTTCCAAGCATGGCAGTGGAACTGCAATGTGTTCACAGCAAGCTCTCTTTCTCATCCCAATTTTCAGAGCCTGGTTCCTAAGAATGATTTTCACTGAGCAGGAGCTGGGTGCCCGCAGCGATGGATAGCTGTGAGTCTGGGTGCTGCTGAGATCTGGGGAAGAACTGGTTTGGTGTGAGGGTGGTGAGAGCCTGGCCCAGGTTGGGCAGAGAAGCTGTGGCTGCCCCATCTCTGGAGGGGTTCAAGGCCAAGTTGGCGGGGGCTTGGAGCAAGGTGGTGTGGTGGGAGGTGTCCCTGCCCAGGGCAGGGGATGGCACTGGGGGGGCTTTAAGGTCCCTTCCCACCCAAGCCTGTCTGTGATTCTATGATTCTAATCCTTTAGCCTATGATTCTAATCCAGATAAAGACTCCTCTGGCAAAGTAGGCCAGATGAGCCCTGATGAAGGCAGCGCAGGAAATCAAGAAATCCTTTCAATGAGCAGTGCGAGTTTCCCTGCACATCCCACAGGGAGGACGGAGGGAGCTGTGGCCTCTCCCGGGAGGGTTTGTTGCAGCCACGAATCGCAGATGACCCCAGTGACCGCAGGACCCAGTGCACGAGGGGGTCACCAAGCCCCGGGCTGCGCTGGCGGGATGAACGGCGGGATGGATCCCTACAGCTCGGAAGGTGCAGGGGGCCCTGCTCGGGGCCCACGCTGCCACCGGCGCTCCCTGAGGGACCCAATGGCCTTTTGCTGTAATTCCTTCAGGAAATTGCCTCAAGCCGTGCCAGGGGAAAAAAAAATTTAAAAAGGGAAAATGTTTTTCTAGAATAGGTTGTGTCACTGAGTGAGGTTCTTTTTTTGCCAGAAGAGCTTTTTCAGCTGGTATCTAGCCCAGGAAGGTGAGGCCCTGTGTGCCGTGTGGGGCAGGATGTCCCGGTCCAGGAGCCCCCTGAGGAGCATAGCGACCCGCAGCCGAGCACAGCCCGGGGTCTCAGGGGACGCCCAACCTTCTGTGCCCTCCACCCCGGGCCCCCTGTGCCGTGCCGAGTCCCGCTCCGCGCCCCCACACCGGGGGCGAACCCGCCCCGCTGCCGCCGGCGCCCTGCCCTGCGCCCCCCGCGGAGGCTCCGCCCTTCCCCCAAACCCCGCCCCTCCCGCCCCAGGCTCCGCCCCACCCCCCGGCATCGGCACCGCCTCGTCTCTCAGGGTCCCGGCTCAGGAACCGAAGTACCGCCCCTCCCCGGCTATTCTATTGGACAGCTCCGCCCGCCACTCAGAGGCGCGCCCGCCGTCTATTGGCTGTCGTTGATGGCTCTGGCGCGCCGCCCGCCTCCTGCGGGCTCTGGCTACCGCTGATAGGCGGCGGTGGGAGCAGCCCCCCTCCCGGCTGGGCCGCGGTCGGTGCCTGGCAGCCAGAGGGTCGGCGCCGCCATCGCCATGGGCACCCGCGACGACGAGTACGACTACCTCTTCAAAGGTACGGCCTCCGCGGGACGCGCCGTGCCGCCCGCCGCCCCCGACGGGGCCCGGCCCAGCCCGCCAGGCCGCGCTGGTCCGGGCCCTGTGCCGCCGCTGTGGCCTTTGTGCGCGGGGCGGCCTTGCGGGCAGCGCCCGCCGTGGCGGGGCCTGTCGCGGGGCTGCGGCGGGGGAGTCCCGCCGGTCGGTCCCGCCCCGGCCCAGCCGGCCGCGTCCGCCGCTGGGAGCTGAGCGGTTGGGATCGCCTGAAACCGAGCTGGGGGGCGGGGGCCCGGGACCGCGGCCGGAGGGGCCGGGGGCTGCGAGCCGGGCCGAGCCGGGCCAGGCGGGGGGGGCCGTGGTGTGGGTCGCCTGAGAGGTCACCCCTGGTGTTGGCCGGGACTGAAAAAACTTCGCTTCGATGGAGAACTCCTTGACAGGCTCCTGCCTGACCGGGTGTGACTTAGCCAGGGAGCTGGACAGTGGGATTTTGGGGTGATTTTAATGTTCTGCCCCCATCCGTGTGACATTTTGGGTCGTCCAGCAGCTGCTTGCAGGATTTGTGTGAGGAACTCGCGAGCTGCTGGGTGGGTTTTATCATCATTATGAGTGTGTGAGGACTTGGACTGGACGGCTCTGCCTTCAGCCCTAAGGAGTCGTGTGGGTGGGTGTGAAACCTTCCCTTCGTGTTACTGACCTGTGTGTGCTTGGTCTCCTCTGGTGGTATGGCTGAAACCCTTAGGTTCATCTAAAGCATTGGCTCTCCCAAAGGCGAGGTGGCCGTGTCCCTCTGTGGGTGCTCGGGGCTCTGGGACGGGGTGGCTCTGCGCTGGCTGCCATCAGAACTCCCCAGATCTCCACGCTGTACCAGCCTGGCTCCTGACAAGGGCAGAAGCAATTCCACGCTTCCTTTTTGATGAAAGGAAACAGCAATTACTCATCTGTTGGAAATGTTTTATGGCTGTATTTGCCCCTTTGGTGTACTTGTTTTGCAGTTAGTTTTACAGGCAGTGTGGGGAAACCCCCTTATTTTGGCTTTGCCTATAAAGCAGAAGACTGGCCTCCAAAAATATGCTAAACTGTCTGGGTCTAAACTAGTTTCCTTCTGAAGTCATTCCACTGCTTATTTCCCAGGTGGTTTAATAGCTCAGAACTTGAAAGCCTAAAAAATTTATTTCTTTTTTTTCTTTCTGTGAATAGTCAATTAGGTAGGCAAGACTGCATTCATATTTAAAAAAACTTACACTGCTTTGAAATGTGATTTTAATTTTATCTGGAGTGAAACTTAACCTAAAGGTATTTGGTCAGGAACCATGCTGACTTGTTGATACTGCAAAGTAACATGGCATCCTTTGTAGCACTTAATGAAAAATTTCTGTGCATCCTTTGGGTGGGGGTAATTGAGTGGACATATTTGTTTATTTTCTTTTGTTTGTTTTTTTTAATAAACAAGCCCACAAAAACCCCTTCCCTAGTTACTTATCTTTTACTTCCTTCTTGGCTTCTTGGGACTAGGCAAGAAATAATGAATGGAAAAGGTCCCGAGTGGGATCAGATTTCTACTGTAGAGAGATCAACTCCCCTTCCTTTCGCTTCTGTCCCCTCCAAAAATGGAATTAAATATCAAGGGGAATTGACATAATAAAATAATGTCGAGGGGTTTGATTGACTTCCGGTTTAGCACCTTCTTAGCTACAGAAATGGCTTTTGGACTTTCTTCTGCAAGGCACGTGTAGTGGTCAGAGGTAGAAAGAATGCTGGAGGAGGTTTGCACTCTGGAAGGGATTATTTTTATTAAATTTAAGGTTTGATCATTTCTCCTACACCCATTTCCAAAGAAAATTTGATTGGACTCTGATTTTAGCTTTTACAGTTGTGCATGTTTAAGGAATTTGCATCCATGCATTGCAATATTATTTAGGATGACTCCAGTTGAATGCTGTGTTCCTTCAAAGTCACAGCTTTTACTTTATTATATAGTGGAGGATCTGTTCATATAGGAACTGCTCGTATAGGAATTTCTGTCACTTAGCGTAGATTATTTCAATCAGCTTTATGAGAAGTTTAAAAGGCAAAGAGCCCCGTTTATTGTTAGTCTCCTCCATGTTCAATACTGCCTATAATACAGCTATTGAGGAGTGCAAATGGCCAAGGAGTTTGTAGCCACAGTTCCCTTCTGCAGCTGCCTCACCATTCCTCATGCTCCCTCCCTCACATCCTCTGCCAGCTCCTGCTTTGGCACCAGCCATTTCCAAGGAGGACAGGAAAGACCAACGTTATTGGCTTATTGGGTCTAGCACACAGTGGTGAACACTGATTTAAGGCTTGGTGGCACTCTAGGTCACTCTAGGGTGATTATAGTCAAAGCTGCTCTGCTAAACTAGCACCTCTTTATTCCCAATTTCCCTTTCTTCTCTGTCCACCCTGGCAGTCAGAACTGCTTATTTTATCGATCGCAACAAAATGTTGTTTGTTAACAAAATGACTGAACCAACCTTTGGGAGAACAAGCTGGATTTTTGTAATGCAGAGCTGCACAGAATAGTGAGGCTGTGAGGATCTTGTAGATGCCTTTCAGTGATGGAACCCAAGCAAAGGCAGTGGTTCAGGGCTCTGTTCCCAACTACAAAACTAATCTTTTGTAGCTGGGATGGTTAAAAAGCAGGAACTTTTCATGATGAGTTTTGAATGGGTTGGATCTGGAATTGAATTCATGACCTTTTAATATTTGTTAAAATATTGGAAGCCTTCTACCTATTAAAATGTGATCTGCACATTAATTTACCTCTCAAGAAGATTAGCTATTATCAGTGTTTATTTTAAAAATTAAATTTGAGGTTTTGCAGGGTTTTGCAGATGTATGCTGGCTCATGAAAGAGGAAAGAAAAACACCCATAGAAAAAAAAAAAGAGGTTTCTTTTTACCTTTGTGGGAATTTAGGCCGCTCTGATCAGAGCTTAAGCCTAACAAAGGCTGTGCTTATTAAAAACAAATGCATGTCGTATTAGTCATCAATATCTGGTAACCTTAAGTACTTAATATTTATAATGAACTCTGCATATGAGTCTTCACCTTCTTGATTGTTCAAAAGCATATTCTTTTTGACAAATGAATAGACTAAGCGTATTTAAAATTCTATCATAAACTTCATTATTTATTTACTTTTTTCTTACCAGCAATGCATTGCCCCAGGTTTTTATTTGTGTCTTCCACTTGCTCTGCTGCGGGGTCCGCGTGTCCATCAGGGGGTGGGTGGTGGGACGTTGCTTTGCCGGGGCCACTGCGGGTCTGTGTGCTGGGAGGTCAGCCAGGACCCGGGAAGCAGAGGGTTGATGAGGACTGAGATATGGATGCTCTGCTGCTGAGCATTCAGATTTAAGCAATCCTGGGTGACATGTTACCGTGTGGTGGAGAAGAGGGGAAAATGAGGAAAGACTGGAGCAGAGCCACAATTCGGGATGTAAACGGGGCAAGCACTCCCAGGCTTGTGTCCTGGCGGGTGGTGGTTACCGGTTTGGGTCACTTCCACACTGAAACTTGTGCATCAGACCTAAAGGCTGTTTGGGAGGTATGACCTCATCAATTTCAGTGAGATGTGTTTAGGGAGTATTTGGGCTCTTAGATTGGACTTGGAAGTTTCTTTTCTACTGTTCAGACTTCTGCATTTAAACAGGCAAAGCTGTTTGGTGGCCTGCTCCCAAGTTTAGGAAACTCTCCCAAGATCTTAGTCAAGAATCTTGAAGGTATCTTCTTGCTTAGTTCCCATTGAAAATAAAAGTATGTGGGTTCTGTTTACATGTGGGCCTCCAGTCTTTGTGTCTTTTTCCAGAAGGTGAAAATGCTCATTTAATGCTCAAGATTGAGTATTATCAAGAAGCGCTTGGATACTGTAAGGTAGAGAGAATATTATTTACTGAGTTTGGATCTGGTTGCCTTCCTTTGTTACTTCTGCATCCAGTAACTTCTCAAAAATGCGCTCTGCTAAGCTCTGCTAAAACGGGGAGCCGCCCAGCACAGGGGAGCTTTGCTGCCAGATCGCAGAGTAACCAGCTAAAGTAGTGCACAACCCCCTGAATTTTCTTCCTGCGACACATGGAGAACCCTTTGCACAGGTTGTGCACAAAACTGGTAACTTTCACATGCCAGAGGACAGGAGGTGACTAGAATTTGGGGAGACGGTTGTTCTTGGTCCAGCTGCAGATTCAGGAGAAGGTACCTCCCTTGGGAAGCAGTTGCAAGCTTCAGGGTTTTCCAAGCTGGTAGAGACTGTGGTGGATGTTCTGACCTCCTCCTGCCTCTGGTCGGGGCTTTGCTGTAGGGTACAGCCTCCTCCAAGCCAGCAGGTCACTCTGCAAGATGGGTGACCTTCTGCCTGTTCTTGGAACACCCTGTGGAATTAGTGATGAAAAACTGGTTGTCTGGAAAATAAAGCTAACAAAATCCTCGAGTTAGAACTCGTAATAAAATCTTTTTTGGATGTCTCTTCTCATACCCCAAAAAATGATTTGGGCTGTTTGCCAGTGATGGCAGAGCACTGGGAGGAGCTGATTGAAGCTGTCCCGGGTGGGGAGCTGTGGCACCTTGCCATCATCCACTGCTCCTGCCTCTTGTGTTTTGACTGTTCAGCTGTGCTAGCACAATTGTCCGTCAGTCTGTGCTGTCAGCTGGATAAAATGCTGGGGGGAGTCTGGAGCATTTCGGCCGTCTCCCCAACTCGGGGGCTGTCACAGGAGGGTAGCGGGGGCAGAGCAGAGTTTGGGAGTGGGGAGGTAGAGAACTGGAGCAGTGGCCTGCCAGAGCTGAATCCCAAAACAATGGCCTAAGCGGAAAAAAAGCTGTGATAACTTTAAAAAAAAACAAAGCACAATCCTTGGCCCTGGAAGAATGCTGGTGAGCTCATTCTGGATGTGTGTGATGACAAGTCTTGTGTAATTTGTTGTGGAGGGATCAGGAGTGTTTTCTGCCTCTATATCTGCTTTTCTATAGGAAAAACAGATTGTAAGAATGAGGAAGATCAACAAATCTGTACTTTGAACCGGTGTGGGAAATATTCCCAGGGTTGAAGAGACCTCACTGAGACTGCTTGCCTGCCTTCTGTTAGCTTGCATGCCAGTCATATGTGATAGAGTATTATTGGTATAGGCTGATGGAAAATGGCTTAATTGCTTTTAGTGTCCTTTCCCTTTAGGTGTTTCTTGCTCTAGTCAGGAGCACAGGGATTTAAGAAATGTGTAGCTGCACTGGCTGTGCAGTGGAGACCCTGGGGTGGGAACTGCTGCCCTGGGAGCTGGGGGGGAGAAGGGCTGGTGGGGCTGGGGTGAGCAGCACAGGGATAGGGATAGCAGAGGTGCCTCGGCAGAGAGCTTCAGCCCCATCGCAGGGGGAGGCTTCTACTGCAGGATGGGCCTTTTATTTTCACAATTCCTTTCAGTAAGGCTGGGTTTTGTGTGCTAAAGATCTCTCTGTGCTAACGTTTTTCTGTTAACATGGCAACACCTTGTGTGGAGGCAGAGATTTTTAGCTCATCCTTCGCTTCTCATGCGATCTACCAGAATTTGCTTTACTGGATGAACTTCTACTTTGCTTTGTATCCTGTTTGTAGTATCAAATGTCTCCTATTTTCCCCTTTTTATGTTGAACATATTTATGAACCAAATTATTGAAATGAAACACCCTGTATGACCCCAACAGAGACTGCAAATAATTGTTTACTTACCGCGGTGTTGGGTGTTTGGGTTTTTTTAAGTAAAAATAGAGTAGGCTTATACTGTACACAGGCTTTTGTCGTGTGGAGTTGCCTGTTGCCGTGTTCTTGACTGTAGTGCTTCCTAAAATGCAGCTTGCACCCTTCCTCTGCAAAAGGTTGGGTGTGCAAGGGACATCTCGTCACCCCTAATTACTGGCGGTGGCTTGGGGCTGTTGATGGTGGCTGTAGCAATTTCTCATATCTGTCTCTGAGGAACTTGGCAACTGCTGGTGACAAAAACCATGGGGTTGTTTTGGGGCTGGAAGCTGTGCAGGTGTTGTCAGGAAAACTTCTTCCACTGTTGATCGGGCTGCTACCGCACAGCAGCCGGGTAGCACCCTGCTCTGGGTAAGGGCTGGTGGGAAGAATTAATTTCGAAGATAATGTCTTTTCTTTCTTTCAGTTGTGTTGATTGGAGACTCTGGAGTTGGGAAGAGTAATCTTCTGTCACGTTTCACACGCAATGAGTTCAACCTGGAGAGTAAGAGCACCATTGGGGTGGAATTTGCCACCAGGAGCATCCAGGTGGATGGGAAGACAATAAAAGCACAGATCTGGGATACTGCAGGACAGGAACGATACCGTGCCATTACCTCAGCGTGAGTACTGTGTCTGCGCTCGGGCTAACAGCAGAACTCTACCAGAGAGGGTACAGATAAATTTATGGGTAGAGAATTAATGTAACAGATTTGGGATACATGACAAAAGTCTGTGACAAACTTCAATGTAGATCCAAGTCATAAGATAGCAAATACTTTTGTGTTCCTCGATTAATCTAGTGATACTATTATAGAAAAAATTACAGCTTAAATCAAAAGTGTGGGGAATTACGTTTGAGTATTGTGATCTGGGTTTTTATCTGCCCTGGGACAAGCTGTTTTCAGCACGTGGAATGAGTGTCACTTCTGATGGAAGCTGGGAGCTGTTTGGTGTGAAGTTCTGGTCTAGGTATGGGAGTTTACCATAATGCCAGTGTTTTCTGGTCTTCATTCTTGAGACTGAGGGTATTTTTAGGACACTCTGCAGCCACAAACTACCTTCAAATCTCAATGACTTTGAATTAGTCACAACTCTGAAAATTAGGTCCAAGAGTGTACTCTGAATAACCAGTAAGTAGGAAGGCACCTGTCATAATGCTGACTCTGCAGTATTAGGTACATCCCTATTTAGAACAGTGGTGTTGAGAGGCTTTCATGTACAGCATTTTGTTAATTGGAATGTTGTCTTACAATGTTACCTCTGATTAGATCTGTTTCTATTTAGGTAGCAGACAAAAGTATCTTTTAGATGACCCCCCCAACTCTATTGGCAGGCCTGGTTACCTAGGGAATATTCTGATCACAGGTTGAAATGTGTAGAGTTACAGATGTATAGCTGTATCTGTAGCGTTTTTAAAGGTACAAACTTGTTTCTGAATCATGCACAGATCGAGCCATTTATATTAAACTCAAGGTAAGGGGAACATTTTGCATTGATGTGAAATAGGGTAATACAGAATAGATGGGAGAAAAACAGAAAATCATGGAGCCAAAAGGGAATAACTTATGGGGAAGGAATACAAAATCAAAATAATGCAGAAGCAGATCTAAGTGGCAATTTCAAATTGCATCTTTTCCATAATTGTTAGTATGTTTTTCAGATTTTGTTTTTTGACCCTTAAATTGTTCTTACTGCTGTAAAAGCTTAGCAGAAAAATTGCTGGTGGAGTCTGATTCAGCAACAGACTTGGCTGCTGAGAATGGGTGCTCCTGCCTCTCCTTCGGGCTGGCACAGGCTCCCGTCTGACACGTGGCTGGGCCAGTTGAGCTCGCTGAGCCAGCCCAAGGCCAACCAGCAGCAAAAAGGGAATGTTTTCTGCTGACTTGGTTCCCTGAATGGGCTCAGAGTGTTGGACTAGGCCTGGCGGAGCATGGGAGAAATGGCAGGATTGTGTGGAAGAGAAACATGGATGTTATAGGATTGCTGATAGAGATTGGCTTGTGCTGTCCTGAGCCCTTGGCTTGAGTGGAAATGGGCCCAAACCTGCACTCAGGGGGCAAACTCATGGCCCAAACCTGCACTCAGGGGGCCCAAGTTCTCAGATTATGGGCTTGTGGATAAGTATTAATATAGCCCAGTCCCTCCCCTTTAATTTTTAAGAAGGAAAGAAGTTACTTGAAAGATCAGCAACAAATACTGACATTACACTAAGGGCTATTTTGCTAATAGAAAGGTAAGTTATAACTTCACAAAAACCTTCTAGCAGTGCCAGTTCTGAAATGCATTGTGAGTTTTCTTGCACACTGTTCTAGCAGACTGAAAACGCCATGGCTTCTGCAGTCTCTTGGGCATTTTGTTACGTACGCTGGAATTTTTTAGGAATGCCATCAAAAAAATCCCAGCATTTGGAACTTGGGTTTATGCTTTTAAAAAAATGACAAAAGTATTTGCACCAGCACAACTTTTTCCAAAGTGGGGGGGATGTTTTTAACTTTTTTGTAGTAGAAGAGCCAGGTATCAGGTGTGTTGGTGTAACTCGGGCAGAGATCTCTGTAAGGGAATGTGCCTTATGGTTTCAGATATTACCGTGGTGCTGTTGGGGCTCTCCTTGTCTATGACATTGCCAAACATCTCACCTATGAGAATGTGGAGCGCTGGCTAAAGGAGCTTAGAGATCATGCAGACAACAATATTGTCATCATGCTGGTGGGTAACAAGAGTGACCTCCGCCATCTGCGAGCCGTCCCCACCGATGAGGCCCGGGCTTTTGCAGGTTTGTAGACAGTGTGTTCTGGGTTGGGTTGGTGCTTTCTCAACTTGATGATGTCAGTGCAAGCTGTAATCACACTATTGTAATCAAGGGTTGAACTTTCACCTAAGGTTTTATTTTTGGCTCTAAAAAAGGCATTTAAGATTTCTTAAAAAAAAATATTGAAATATCTTGGCTCATTAAATAGCATATGTGATAGTTGTTTTGGGGTTTTTTTTGTAATCTAGTGGTAGTACATGTTTTTGAAACCCTGTCCTTGAGCTGCCTGATAGCTGAATATCTGAAGCTAAACACTTCCTCTAGCAAGGCTAGAAACACTAAGCAGCATCTAGAAGAGAGGATGTCACAATAAAAATATAAAGTATCGCAACACAAAATGACTTCCCTTCCTTCCTAGAGGCATGGTTCTACTGAGTATAAATCAATGTGGACAGATGCAAGTGAATACTTGAACCTCCTCTTGCATGATATATAGCTTCTGCTCCAGAGCACTGATGCATATAGTAGTGTCATCTAGTTTGATTTCAATGCAGCGATCATCAGACTTGGAGTTTATCAATTGTTAGGAGAAATCAAATGGGTTATGTGAGCTGTTGCCACTGCATTACTCCTCTGTCTTCCTTGTTTTGCAGAGGTCTGGTCAACTACTCTTTTGCCCTTATAGACCTAGGGACATTGATAGAATCATAGAATAGTTTGGGTTGGAAGGAACCTTTAAAGACCACCCGGTCCCATCCCCTGCCCTGGGCAGGGACACCTCCCACCACACCATGTTGCTCCAAGCCCCTTCCAACCTGTCCCTGAACCCCTCCAGGGATGGGGCAGCCACAGCTTCTCTGCCCAACCTGGGCCAGGCTCTCGCCACCCTCACAGCAAAGAATTTCTTCCCAAGACCTCATCTCAATCTCCCCTTTTTCAGTTTAACGCCGTTACCCCTTGTCCTTTTGGTACAGGCCCTGCTAAAAACTTTGTCCCCATGTTTCCTGTAAGTGCCCTTTAAGTGCTGAAGGGATGCAATGAGGTCTCCACGTCTCCCCAGAGCCTTCTCTTCTCCAGGCTGAACACCCCCTCCTCAGCCTGTCCTCCCAGCAGAGGGGCTCCAGCCCTCCCAGCATCTTCGTGGCTTCCTCTGGTCCCATTCCAACATTTCGTGTCCTCCTGATGTTGGTGGCCCCAGAGCTGGAGGCAGAACTGGGAGGAGGTGTCTCCCCAGAGGGGAGCAGAGGGGCAGAATCCCCCCCGGCCCTGCTGGCCATGCTGCTGGGGATGCAGCCCAGGGTGCAGGGGACTTTCTGGGCTGCCAGCGTGCAGTGTTGGGTCATGTCTGATTTGTCAAACACCAGTACCCACAAGACCTCCTTAGCAGGGCTACTCAATCCCTTTATCCCCCAACATGTATTGATCATGGGGGTTGCCCTTACCCAGGTGCAGGACCCTGCACTTGGCCTTGTTGAACCTCATGAGCTTCACATGTGCCCATTTCTCAAACTTGTTCATGTCCATCTGGATGGCATCACATCCCTTAGATGTGTCAACTGCACCACTCTGCTTGGTGTCATCTGCAGACTTCCTGAGAGTGCACTCAATCCCACTGCCTATGTCATTGATGAAGACACTGAACAGTACTGATCCCAGTACAGATCCCTGAGAAACACTTGTCGCTGATCTCCATGTTGACATTGAGCTGTTGACCACTACCCTCCAGACCATCCAACCATTTCTTCATCCACCAAACCCATCTGCAATTTTTAGAGAGAAGTGTGTTGTGGGGGACCTTGTCAAAAGCCTTACAGAAGTTCAGACAGATGACATCTATAGCTCTTCCCTTGTCCACTGATGTGGTCACTCCATCATAAAAGACTACAAGGTGGGTCAGGCAGGACTGGCTCTTGGTGAAGCCATGCTGGCTTTCTTGAATCACTGTCCCTGTCCTCCATGTGTCTTAGCATCGCTTCTAGGTTCCATGATCTTCCTAGGCACAGAGGCTGACAGGTCTGTAGTTCACAGGATCTTCCTTTCTACCCTTTTTAAACACGGGAGCAATGTTTCCCTTTTTCCCATCACCAGGGACTTCACCTGGCTGCTATGACTTTTCAACGATCATGGAGAGTAGCTTGGCAATAGCATCAGCCAGTTCCCTCAGGACTCTGGGATGCATCTTGTCATGCATAGACTTGTGTATGTTCAGGTTCCTCAGGTGGTTACAAACCTGATCTTCTCTTACAGTCTCTTTACAGGACTTTTCTTTCCCTGTCTTGTGGTCCATGCATTCAAGATGTGGGAAGAGAGGCTGCCAGTGAAGACTGGTGCAAAAAAAGTTGAGTACCTCAGCCTTCTCGTCCATAGTTAGCAGTTTCCCAGTCTTACTTATAAGGGGTGGTAGGGGGGTGCGCTCTCTTTGACCTTCTTTTTCTGGCTGACTTACCTATAGAAGCTCTTCTTACTACTCTTTGCGTCTCTTGCCAAGTTCAGCTCCAGCTGTACCTTGGCCTTCTTGACTCCATCCCTACCCCAGCAGGCAGTGTCCCTATACTCTTCCCAGGATACCTGTCCCTTCTTGGGATGTCCCGAGTCCCTTCTGGATGTTTAATTTGACCAGCAGGTCTTGACACAGCCATGCTGGGCTCTCTCTTTCCTTTCCTGATTTCTTACACCCAGAGCTTGTGCTCTGTGGAAAGTGTCCTTAAAGCTCTGCCATCTCTGTTCTGCTCCCTTGTCCCCGAGTTTCCTGGGGGGTCCTATTGACTAACTCCTTGAGCGGGTGCAACTTTGCTTTCCTAAAATTCAGGGTCCTTGCTCTGCTCTTCACCTGACCTGTATCCCTCTGGACTGTGAACCCCACCAGGGCACGGTCACTGCATCTCATGCTGTCTCCAGTGTTGACATCACTGGTTAGCTCGCTTGTGCTGGTGACCAACAGGCCCAGTACTGCATCCCCTCTGGTAGGGCTGTCTGTTACCTGGCTTAAGATGTTATCCTCGGTGCACTCCAGGGGTCTCCTGGATTGCCTACAGCTTGCTGTGTGACCCTCCCAGGAGATGTTGGGGTGGTTGAAGTCCCCCAGCAGGACAAGAGCCTGTGAGCGCGATGTCTCCTGTAGCTGGAGTGAGAAGGCTTCATTAATAGGCTCCCCTTGATCAGGTGGCCTGTACTAGACCCCAACCACAAGGTTCCCTTTGTTGCCTCTATCTCTAATTCTTGCCCAGAGGCTTCCACCCTGCTCGTGCTGCTCTTTAGAGAGAGACAGCTCTTCACACTCCATCCATTTCTTGATGTAGAGGACAAAGCTCCTGGGCCTCCTTCCTCTCCTGCACCTTCTGAACAGCCCGTAGCAATCAACAGCCATACTCCAGCCATGGTGTTCCTCCCACCAGGCTTCAGTAATGGCCACTACATCGTAGCTTTCCCGCAGCACGGTGGTGGCTTCCAGCTCCTCCTGTTTGTTGCCCATGCTGCGTGCATTGGTGTAGGGGCACTTCAACTGGGCTGTCAGCCATGTCACCTTCACATTCAGCTTACTTTTGTATAACTGTGAAGCTTGGAGGTGAAATTTAATGTATAGCCTTTAAAATCTTTCTAGGAATATCACTATGGCTTTCTTAAACATGTCTTCTGAAGCTTATGAGTAAGCAAGTGCCCTGTGGTTAGTAAAATCACGTTACGTTTTCAGACAAATAAGAAGCAAAGTCTATAAGAGAAACAAAACAAGTTAGTAGGACCCTAAATAGTACATCACTTTGGTCACTTGGTTCAGCATCTTATTTTTTTGTCCCTGACTTCCTATGAAGGCTATTTGAAATAGTGAGTGATGGTGCAGGTGTTGCTGCTTAAGCTCTATGACTGAAATTTGCCTGTTTCTGGGCAGGTGGTACAGTACCCTGCTAGGTGTCATGTTTGGGCATTAATTGTAATATTATTCTTTTTTCAATTAAAAAAAAAATCTATTGCATTGTAGGATGAAAGAAGAAAACCAGCTGTGCTTTTAGGGGTGTTATTGTAATTGGAAGGCGTGCTCTGATCAGGAGAGTGTAGGTCTGTTTATCTTCTGTAAGTTGTGGTGGAGAATTGTGACTCCTGTTGCAGCCAACATGCTTTTGCCTGTGCTCTTGCTGAAGGTACTTCCAGGATTGATCTGTAGCCAGATGAGAATAAAAGTGTATTGCTTGACTGAACAAGGGCTGCAGTGAGGAAAATGTCCTCATGCTATGGAAAGGCAGTGGCAAAGCTGATGCTGCTGAAACACTACCAGCTAAATAAATGGTGCATCAAGTTTTCCTAGTGTAACAAGAAAAAAAGTTACAACAGACTGTGCCTCAGATGATTTGGCTTAAAAATAAAGGTGAAAACTTCAAAGTAAAGGTGAAATAAAGTGCTACTGAAATTTTTAACTGAACCACTTGTTATTTGTTACAGAAAAAAATAACTTATCTTTTATTGAAACTTCTGCTCTGGATTCAACAAATGTAGAAGAAGCCTTCAAGAACATTCTTACAGGTATGGTTTGTTATGGATTCAGAATCCACTTCTGAAGTAGTGGATTTTCTTCATGGGCACGTTTTGCAGTTATCTATAGAGTTTTGGAAATGAACACTGAGAATGATGGTTAGTTTGTGAGTCTTCTAATCTTACTTTCATATTCTGCCTCCCACCCCACACATGCTTTTTCTGCCCGGGGACCTGGAGGTTTCAGGTCTGCCGATGTTCCATACATTCAAGATATTGCAATAGCCCTGTTGTAAAGGTGCTGGTAGTTGTGTGTCCAGGCAGGGAAGCCACAGCCATGCTAGGAAGTTAAATGTTTCAGTGTGTTCTCTTGCGCCAAAGCAGGCTGGTACATAATGTTTTTGTCCAGACTGCTGAACTCTTGTTTCTCAGCTGATGGAAGCTGTAGGTGACTGTGCACCAGCAGCATAGTTGCATGCAGGGTGCCCCCTGGGAATGTCCCTACAGAGTCCCAGGAATTCTCTCAGAATGTGATAGTGGTCACAGGCCAAAATGAGGCCAGTGCTTATGATTTCCAGGCATGTATTCCAGCCCAAGAATATATAACTGCTGTAGATGTGGCTGCTGAGTGCACAGTGTCCAGTTGCAGCTTTGGACTTGCTCTGCCTGTGGGAATGCTACATGGCATGGCTTGTGCAGTAAGTCCACTGTGTGAAGCATCAGAGCTATTCCAGGTAGTAGTACTCTACTACTTGTTTTTTTCCCCCTTTTCAGACTGAAGCTTAGAATTTCCATTCCTTAAGATGGAGCTGTTCCCTGCATGTATTTCTTGGCCCTGGTGTAGGGTAGCATTCTACTGCACGTGAGGCCTAGGATTCACCACTAAAGCTGTATTACTGTTGGTACGTAAGCCATGACCTAAGCACTTTTGTGAGTAGGCTCACAGGGATTTCCAGCTGGTGTTATGCAAATTTGTGCTGAGCAGTCATTTGGCCTCTGGAAGAGGGCAGCTACAGTTGAGGTTAAGTGCAGCACATTTGGAATAATCAGCAAGCTCCAAGTGAGGTTGGCCAAGAAGTGTTGAGTTATATGGTCATGAGGTAGGAGAAGGACAAAAGGCGGGATGAAGCGGTGAGGGTATGTGCTGGGAGACGTGTAGGCTACAGGCAGTAAAGTGGAAAGCACACAAAGCAGGAGAGATGCTTAAAATAAGTGCTCTCTCTATAGTCTCCCCAGTATACTATTTTCTGAAGTTGTGCCTGATTTACGTGTCCCACAACATCTCAGTATGAGCATTTTTCAGAGCTTTTTCAGACCAGATAATGATTTCAGTTAAACAAGAACAAGCCTTTATTCTGGTTCTACCTGATTATCAGGAAGTGTCTGGCGTATGTTACTTACTGGATGCTGACCAAAGAATTGGCTTTGTATTATTCTGTCTTGATTATGTATGAATTGAAAGTCTACTACAAGGTAAAAAAGCCGAGTTTTAATCTGGTGAATTCTTTAGGCAGAGTCTTTGAGGTTTTTTTTGCAGAGGTGTGCAGGGAAGCAGCATGAAGTGTTGGGATCTCTAGGTCTGGTGCTGGCCAACTCGGTAGCAAAAATGCCATGCAGTTATAGGAGGCAGGAGAAAAAGGATAGCCAAGATGCTCCTAGCAGTAAAAAACCCATTCAGATTAGGAATGGGTTATATCTGCTGCCCAGCAGGGTTTGTGTTGAGTTATTAGAGCTACTGGTGAAGCAACTGGGGAATATTGTTGAGAGGAAGCCGTGGAGCTCTGCCTGGTGCCTGAGCTTTGGGCAGATTTACCACTTGTCTACAGCACCTGGCTGGCTCCGAGGCAGCTTGTTTGGTGCTGTGAGATGCTATCTGTGATTTTAGTGCTCTGAGCATAGTTCAGCAGTTGCCATCCATCCTGTCTTCCCTTGCAGCATTGTTCTGAGACTGATCCTGGGTAGAGATGATGGCCTAAGGTCTCTCCAGTAGGGTCTGCTGTGACAGATAAGATACTGAAGAAGCCAGAACTTGAGCTGAGGTCAGGCCTGGGCAAACTGAACTCAAAACACTCTCTTAGCTCACACGAGTGTTGAGACTGTCCAGTTTAGGTACAGTGGGAATGTGACTAGTAAGACTACAAGTAAGTAGGCTGATTCCTAAAGTGATGACCTGGGGGAGAACCATCCTTCTGAGAGAGAAGAAGAAACCTGGGAAAATATGTAGAGCAGGGAGTTGGGAGCAACTGATGGGGACTGGGAGGAGGGTACAAGCAGCAGAACGGGAGTTTCCTTACTGGCCACCACTTTGAGGGATCACTAGACTGAAAAAAATATAGAAAAAAAACCAAGCCAAAACCCCCAAAAAACCCCAACAAAATCCTCCAAATAGATGCTGACCCCGCAAAAAGAGGGCTTGGCACTGGCTCTGAAGAGTTAGCATTAAAATACACTCCTGAGCACACAAGAAGGGGGATGTGACAATCTCTGTACAGCTCTGCTCAGGCCTTTCAGCAAAAAGAACTGAAGACGGCCAATAGCAACAAGATCAGTCTTGGGTTTTCATTTCAAACAATATAAATATATGCAGCATCTTTAAAAAAAAAAAAAACACACCAACAAAACCAACCAAATAACATACACCACATAAACAAAATCCACATAGTCTCCTGTGATTTTTAATCCTTGCTAAAGACTTTGGGTGTTGCTGTTTTGAGGCTGTGGCTTGTATGAAATGTGGCCATAATATTTACCGCAGACTTCCAGGGAGGTACTTGCCCTTTTCCTGTCTCATAATGGAGGGAAGTTGAAACAAGGGCTTATAGTCAGTGAAATAAGTAATTTAAGAAACCTTTCAACTTACATTATTTCTGCTAACTATGCAGTTGAAATGGTTTGTTTCTGAAAGCTTTTAACCTGGGAGTCTCTCTTCAGCCATTACAGCTTTGTGCTTTCAAGGCACAAATTAATTTGAGTCAAATTAATTCTGTCAGGAAAAGCGTTTTTTGGATCAATATGAGTCTTTATGGAACTATATGGCTTTTTACTGCCATAGGTGGGAAAACTGATTTGTTGCAGAGAGGAGTAAGCATTTCTGTCATTGGGTAGCAGCAGCTTGCCAGAAGCTGAAGTGTGCAATAGGTACTGTCGCTGCTGCTGCGCAATGACGTTTTGCAAGTTTCCTGTTCGTTGGTGTTTCTGGATTACATTGCTCACTTTTTTTTTTTAAATCAAAAATAAGATTATTCCCTGTTTTAGAAATGAGCATTCCTGCCCCTTTCTCATTTAAAAAGACTTTTAATAATACCCATGTTTATGGAGTCATTGAAAAAGAACATGATGGGGAGGGCTGTTGTGTAAGACTAAGGAATCTCATCTTAACTTCCCCAGACAGAGCTGGGATGTCCGTTAGAGCTGGAAAGCCAGCCAGATGTTATGTCCCACAGCTGATTTGGCTAGATTCTTTTTCACAGTTCTCTGAAGTGTTCTCATCCTTGGATTATAGCATCTTCTCTGACAGATTGCTCTGCCATGTGCGTGTGCTCTGTTGGAGGCAGTGTCCTTCTGGGCTCTAACAAGTCTGTTCTCGTTGCAGAAATCTACCGCATTGTTTCGCAGAAGCAGATTGCGGATCGGTCTGCACACGATGAGTCTCCTGGCAACAACGTAGTGGACATCAGTGTCCCACCAACCACCGATGGACAGAAATCCAACAAACTCCAGTGCTGTCAGAACCTGTGACCTCCTGTAGATGACTCTTGTGCCCTTCATTTCGTCTGTGCTTCATTTAGAAACTTGTGTGCACTTCTTATCTCCTGTGATTCAGTAATTCCCTCTTCCCTCTTTTATCCCATTCCTAAATCCACTCCCCTTTCATCTTAGAGCTTTAATTGTAGGGCTAACATTCTCCTGCCTCCAAAATCCCTGTCAATGTGGTGACTTTTGGGCTTGAAATGTAGGCACTGATCTGATAGCCGTGTTTGTGTTGGAACATCTGCCTGCTGGATTGTATCCCATGAAATACTCTCCTCAAATGGTTTTGGGGTGTTTTTTTCTAGGAGAGAAACCATGGGGACTTGACTATAACCGTTGAAGAAATAGCTAAATGTAGGTGACAAGGTTTTTTCCTCCCATAGTCAGATATTTTTCTTCTTGTGTTTCTGTAAACATGGGGGAGAAATTAAAAGAAAATAGCTATCCTACCAAATGCTCTGTTTTCTGTCCTGATAAAGTCTCACAGTGAGGTTTTTAGTGGCTGCACACATGTAAGAAAGCTGTTGAAAATAACATTACTTATTATGTAATTACCCCGAATACAGTTAGTCTGTGTAGTGTGCCCCTTCCCGCTTCTCTATTTTTGTTTTATTTGGGAACAATGAAGTATGTCTGCATTGCTTTCTCTGCCACCATGAATGCCTGTGCTGCTTGTGCAGGCTTTATGATGTGGCTTAATATTTATTCATGGCTTATGTTAATCAGTTAACATTATATTGTACAGTAAGTGCCAGCATATTATTTCAGAAACCTTTTGCGACCTGTACAAGTTGGCTTATTTTGTACTGTAGATCGGTGTCTGAAAGCAGGATCTTCTGTAGTTCCAGGATTTTTTTGCATGCTGCCTTTTCTCTAGATCTCTCCTATTCCTGTTTGAGTGAGTGAAGCAATATTTTCATGTCATGTATATACCTGCACTTGTAAGGGTTTTGGTTGTTGTAGAGAAACACAACACTTTATACATTTTGTAAAACTTCTGCAGAACCATAGCATCTTGAACTTTCTCTTCACGATCTTTCACTGTTGACCTTGTGCATAATCTTCTTGACCTCTACTAAAGTGCGTAGTATTAAGAGTTCACATACTAACTACTAACCTGTTGTTTTCCTCTTACTCTGTTTTACTGAATTGCAGACTGTAATTCTCAAATGATTGTACTTCACCTGATGTAACATTTGTTGTCAGCAGGGCTAACTACTATAATACTTCATTTTGCTGAATGGGAAGGATGTTATCACCACTTCGTGTAGTCAGTCTCTTGCTAGCTTCTGGAAACCCTCTATGATGATGGCTCTTCATCATTCACTAGCTCTTACGTACTTGCATCCCTTCTGGTATGTGTGAATGTTATGATGAGGTAAATACTGGGTGAAACTGTCTAAAGGAAGAGTTGGAGACCGGCTGCTGCTTTCTGAAGGCTAGTGAAGCAATTTGCAGTGAATTTTTGCTCTGTATCCTGAGACTGTACCTCACTTGATGAATCCTACCTGCATATTAGTGAGTTGGGTTTTTTTCTGAATACAAAGCAAATATGAAACTGTGAATTGTGCTTGAAGGGGAAATCTGACATTCCAGTCTCAACTGTTCTGTCTGGTTATGTAATAAAATTAAGGGCGGTTAACTCTGGCTTTTCTTTTATCAGATTCCCAGATCAATGCCTTTAATTTCGTACTGTATGCACCCAGAGGGCTGTAGTTCACAGCAAAGGGTGCATGTGGTGCCTAGGACTTTTCAACTCTGTTTAGAAGTTCCATTCAAGGCGAAGGGGTGCATGCTTGCAGCTCAATCCCATTGAATGAAGATAGAAATTCCTATTTAGGAATCACGATGTTTTGTCCTAAGGGTGTCCCAGTTTGGGAAGCACTTGCAATGCTTGGTATGTGCTTTAATGGCATGCCATTGAGAGAAGGTGCAGCCAGTAGGAACTGGAAACATCTCTGTTTGGGTGGTCTGAGAGCAGAATGTGATGTGCAGCCAGTATTTAGGAGGCTGGCAGTTGAGGACACCAGGAGATATTCTGAAATATTTTCAATATTTCATTCAAGAACAGATGGATGCTAATGGAGCTGGGCTCCTTTAATTTTTGAACAAAACTTTTTATAAAGAAATGAGTTAAATAGTGTGAGGAAGATTCACGCTGTTAAGAAGACTCAATAGTTCAGGGTGATGTATTAATGTTTTTACTCTGCAAATCCTGTTCTTAATGTGATGTTTCTAGAATCAGTCTGGCCTGCTATAAGCAGCTGAGAAGCTTAGTCACTTCCTTGTCTCTCAAAAGAGATATTCTTTAGTCTTTGACTTTGTGGAAGGCTCTTGTGGAACTTTGACTCAAAGTCCCAACAAAAGGTCCATCTTTAGGGCTTAAGTGCTGTTAAGTTCTAGGGGTGTTGAAGAGGCCTTGTGCAACTTCATTGTGTGTGGACCAAAGCCCCCTCAGAGCAGGTGGACCTCAGCCCCTTGCTGTTGACACCAGGGGGTTGGGTTGGAGAAGCAGAAAGGCCTTTTGCTGCAGGGCTGTGGTGTGCCCAAGGACATGCTCACACAGCTCCGAGCACTGCGAGCTGCCTGCTGGCTGGATCTGCTGTGGTCGCTCTGGGTGTTGACCCCTTCCTGGGTTCCTGCGCCGCTCTCCAGGCGGTTGGAGCCAGTCCTTCTGCAGGGTTGGGATGTCCTTGCCTGGACTGAGCTTGGGGCTGCTGCTGCCAGTAGGAACAGGACAGTGGACCGGGTCTGCCCAGTTAAACCATCCTCCTGGGCACAGCGAGAGGGAAATGCCTTTGATCTCACATGCCCCACTGTCCTGCTGAAGGTGTTGTCCACTCCTCAAGAACTGTAGCTGCCACTCAGCCCGCTGCTGGTGGTGGCTGAAGTTGCAGAGGGGAACATTTGGAGGAATCCTGAGGAAGCCTGAACTGTGGAGGAGCTGTCTGCCGTGCAGAGCACCTCTCCAGTGGGCAGACTCTTAACCAGGCTTTCCTGGTGTGAAAATAACAGTTAAATGTAACTTCACCCAGGCTGCTCCATCGCTTCCTACCGTGGCTTCCAGGGCTCTGTGCCTCTTGGCATTACTGGCAGGGAAATAAGAAAGGTTCCAGCTCTTTTCTGTTTGCGATAAGAGGTCTGAGAGCAGAATTTGGCTTATGTGGAATGTATTTCACTGAATTTCACTGAATTTTTTTTTTTTTAGAGTTGGAAGAGACCATCGAGATCATCTATGGTGATGGATGATGGGATGGCTGCCTGTGAAAGAAGAAACACGTGCTATTCTTGTTTTACTTGGGTGTTGAGGATGACTTTCATTTAACTATTGAAAAATAGCACTAAATAGCACTGGGTGTTTCTTGCCCAGTGTTAGTGCCAGAAACCTCAGCTGAAGGCTCCTGCTGACACTTTAAACAGGTCCTCCAATGCAGAGTTAGAAAGGAGGCTTTTCTGCTACTTCCCCTGTTAGTGGTGGGGACAGTAAAGGCCAAAATTCACACATAGAAGTGATTTGGTGGTGAAATAAGTTTACTGGATAGAGTGCCCCAATCTAATGCTTGCCCGTCCCAGGGGGCTGGGCCTGATGGCCAAGGTGACTTAGAGCCTGGCATCTCCACTGGGAGTTCGTCTGCAGCCAGTCCAGGTCAGGACAGGAAAGTTTGGTTCATAGGAAAGCTTTAAAGTTCCGTAAATGTGAAAATCCATTTGATGGGTGACCGCTTGCTGCTTCGTCATGAAGATACCTACAATTTGGTAGGAGGAGAAGGCACTGCGATGGCTGCTTCCCCCCATGGCTGCCTTGTGGCACTTTGGGCAGGTGGGAGGCTGTGGAAGGACCTGCCGTGTCCTGGAGATCCCCAGGAGGGGTTGTGGTGTCCTGCAGCGTGGGGAGAAGCTGGAAATGGGGGATTTTCATGCGAGTGGGAGTGAGTGTGCTCAGGGGAACGTGCCGGGGGGGTGTCTAGGGCTGGGGGGGTGCCTGTGGTTTGAGCAGGTCACCTGCCAACAGCTGCCGGGGGGGCATGTACAAGTGGGTGCTTTCCCTTCCCAAGGCTGTGACCCCCACAGGTCGGGGGGGGGGGGGGGGGGGGGGGGGGGGGGGGCGTGGGGCTGGTCCCTGGGCTGGTGGTGGCCAAGTCTCACCCTGCAGAGCGGTCTTTCCCCGGCCCAGCAGGAAGGAAGAACTTGCCAAGAGGTTCTGGACTCTGGAGGAGAAAAAGATCCTAATTAAGTCACTTAAGGAGGCCTTTTTCCTTCATTTAAAAAAAAAACAACCAACAAAACAAAATCCCTAGGAAAAATGGTATTAAAGGTAGAGGCCTGAATTTCAAAGGAGAAGAGAAAAATGCTGCCATTAGCGCTGGCAGGACAGTCACTCTTCACCTCCAGCGCCAGGGTTGGGTTCTCCTGACTCCAGGTTCCCGTTCTCCCCGGTTCCTCGGGCAGGTGCGCTTCTCTCTGGACGCGCCCCGCTCCCGCTGTGCGTGGTGACGTTGTGCTCTGCATATAAAGATTGCCAAACCGCGCCCTGTCTCTCACGTCGGTTCTACGCTCGGTGTCCGCCGCTCCCGGGCCTTGCGGGGGTTCCCGAGGGCTCGTCCCCGGAGGGAAAAGGTGGGGGGGGAGGTACGCGCGAGCCCCTGAGGGGGCGGGGCCAGGCCGACGACAGGCGCGGGGCGGGGTGTGCGTGTGCCCTTGGCTGGGGGGCGGGGCGCAGGCTCCTCGGCCTGTCACCATTGGTCAGCGGCTGTTGCCAGCGGGGTCGCGTTGCGGGGCCGGCCGGGTTCCGCGCAGCCCATTGGGTGGGCCGGCGCTGGCGTCGGCGCGGCGTGGCGTGGGGATTGGCAGGCGGCGGCGGCGCTGTGAGGGGGGGGGGGCGGTGGCGGGGGGGCGGGGGCGGGGGGGCGGGGGGGGGGGGGGGGGGGGGGGGGGGGGGGGGGGGGCGGTGCCCGGCGGACGCAATAGCCGGCGATGGGGCGGCGGGCGCGGCGCTGAGGGGCCGCGGGACCGCAGGTACCGAGAGGGAGGGGGGGATCGGCACCGGGGACAGCGACGGGCCCGGCCTCGCCGACGGCCGGATGCAGCGGCCTGCTCGCCGACGGCCGGGCCAGGCTAGGCTAGGTCGCCCTTCGGAACGGGGCGGCGGCGGCGTCCCGGGGTGGCCGGGCCGCGGTCTGGTCGCCTGGGGAAAACGGGCCCGAGAGCCCCGACAGCGCTCCCGGCGTCCCGGCCCCGCTGCGGGGCTTGCCCGGTGTCTGACAGCGTGCTGGGGGGCCGCGTCGCGGGGAGGAGGAACGCTGACCCGGCAGCGCTCTCGGCAGCCGCCTCCTCCGGCCATCGCGCGAGCCGGCTGTCCCCGCACCGCCGGGCTCTTCCACCGGGCGCTGGCCTCTAGAGCGCTCTGTCCCGGGCGGAGCCTCCGCGCCGACCGAGGGCAGAGCCGGGTCCCTGGCTGCGAGCCTGCGGCGCTTCCCTGGGCCGGGCTGGCACCCCCTTCTCCCGGGCCGGGCTGGCACCCCTCCTGGCGGGCAGCTGCTGGGCTGTTGTGTCAGAACTTCACCTGAGAGAAAAATGTTGTAGGTCTGGAGGTTCGGAGCGGCAATTTTATTGTATCTGTTCCTCAGGCTTTTATTTCTGGGTACAAGTAGTGATTAGGAAAAGATTTCTTAGCAAGTAGAGTCACCTGCCTGCTTTTTCTTCTCTTTTGGAGTGCTGCTGGCTCTTGTTCTAACATGTATTTTTGACCTGCTGAGCTGTGTGCCACGACAGGGAGTCGCTGACCCTTAGGGCTTGTTACAGAGATTTCCCAAGAGAACGGGTTCAGTCTCACAGCAAAACCGAAGAAGCTGCTGCAGTTGTGTGTTGGGGCACCAGCTCTGGGGCATGAGCTTAGAGTTTGTGATTGACTTTTCTTAAACTGGGACCTATAAATCTCTATATTACTTAAACCAGTTGTCTTGAGACACCACACCTGCCAGCAGCAGAGGCCAAAGGTGCTTGTTGGTGGGATTTTTCTGAGGAACGCACATGTAGCTCGTGCACCCGAAGATGATTGTGACGTTGGAGATACTTTTCTCGTGGTGTCAAACATTCGCTCTTGTTGTATGAGCATATTCTCTATCTGATGAAGAGACCAAGATTAAAAACCAAAAAACCACGCGACTGCCTTTGACTGCGACTTCTCACTTATCTGTGCGATTGCCTGTGCTGGTCAGAACCACAGAAACGGTGCTCCCCTAAACATGGGGTGATGCTACTGCCCTGCTGACTGCTCAGGCTGATGAGACTTGTCCTCTCAGAGGAAGCTGTGTGGAGCTCAGATCTTACTGGCAGACAGGTGAGGTGTCTCTCACGTCAGTGTTGCTGGTGACCAGTTGGAAGTGCCAGGGTTGGCATATAGCAGGTTAGCAGCTCTGGCTGTTCGTCGGGCTTGTTTGTGTTTAGCTACCATCCTCACAGTGTCCAGAGACGAGGCTGTCCTGCCCTGATGTGTGTGCGATGAAGATCTCTCAGTGGGTTTGTGCTTCACATCCCACCCTATGCCCTTTATTTCCTCGTGCTCAAGGGACTGTGTGTATCCCCCTCTCAGCCCTCACCTGTGACCAGCCCTTATTTTCTTTGGGAAATGTGGATCCTCTTGATCCAGTCTCCTTCCAGCAAGAATTTCTTTCTGTGCCCTTCCCTTCTCATACCGTTTCTAGCATTTTCTCAACCTTTTCCAGGTCCTTGTCAAGAATGCCTGTGGTGCTGCAGTGCTAGGTCAGCTCTGATGGCCATGGCCAGTCCCCTTGATCCACCCGGCTCTCAGGGACGTACAACCCTGCTCAACCCCACTGGGTTGCCAAGTTCACACATGCACAGAATAATCCTTTTAACAGCTGGATGTTAGCCTTGTCTTTCCAGGGCTTAAGAGTTTGAATACTTTTTTGAGTCTCCAAAGGATTATAGAGACAGCTGCAGGGGAGAATGTTTGGAGGGATAGAAGAGCCGGAGTTTTCCAGGTGCATTTGAAACTGTGATTGTATGTCAGCTTTCGGAAACAGGCTTGAAGGGAAGGGAGCTGGGACTGGAAAATCCCTTTGTCACATGTACTGTAAGAGTGAATTTAATAACTCCAGTGGAGGACACAAGGTCTAATCACCCCCGAGCATGCGCAGAGGAGCATTAGAGGCAGCCTCCCTCAGTAAGGAAGAATTAACTCTTCCAGGAGTGGACCAGGAGGCAGCCAAGTGTGAGCTTGATGTGTACGCCATGGACATTAAATACTGGCTGTAAAACCTGGGTTGTCTGTTTGTGGCTACCCAATTACCACCACTGGCAGTCTTCAAGTGGAAACAGGAAGAAAAAGGCAAAAAAGCATTGGAATGAATGATTTCTTGTTTCTGATGTGTTTGGCTTTTTTTTTCTTTTTCTTTTTCTTTTTTTTTTTTTTTTTTGCTGTGGAATTGCACTGGGGCTGCAGAGTGAGGTGACCGTGTGCTGGGTGCCGAGGAGCCTGTGGAGATGAGCAGGATTGCAAATGTGCTAATTGTAAACAGCTTCAGATGGAGTTCTTGCCTTAACTGATGCTGGAAGAGGGGCTTTCCCATTCTGGGTTATTGATGCTGGCCTGGATCAAGGAAGTTAGCACAGATTCCTTGAAAGAGCCAAAATCAACCCAAAATGCATCCAGCACAAGCTGGGGAAGTCAAGGCTGGATATGGGCTCTGAGACTGTCAGTCCTGAGGAACTGCTGCAGGTCCTCAGGATGTGACTTTGTAGTAGTTCTGCAGGCAGAGATACAAAGTAAAGTATGCATTTAGGGCCTTTTTGTTTTTTTTTTTACTGTTGTTCAAAATCACTAAAGCACACAGAACTGTTCTTATGAGATGAAGGGGGGAATTGGGTTTCTAGAACTATAGACTACAGGATGAATTTATTTTTTCCCTCACTTGACTCAATTTGGGATATTTGGAGATTTCAGAGTTTCCGCTTTCTAAACTGTTTTGTTTTTCCCAGCTTAAAGTTCATAACTGGTGTGTCTTTTCTGCCCCCCAGTCTTACGTATTCTGGTTAATTTGCACTTCTGCGTGCTCTCAGCTCCAACCCTTCCCATGAGAGAGAAATGATCTCCACTTACTTACGTTTGTTCCCTTTAAAACATACTAACTGCTTCCAAGTGAGTGAGAAAAGGGCATGGTCTCTGCTGTGAAAGACAAGCCATATGAAAACTAAAGCCGTGGGTCCCTTTGATGTGAAGGAGAGAGGAGAGGAGCACGGCACCCAGTCAACAGAAGGGATGGGCAAGTGCTTTCCGTGAAGTTCATGTAAAACAAGCTTTTTTCTCTAGTGCTAAAAGGATAGATTAATCTGTGCTGAGGCACAGTTTGTGGTGTATTGAGAAGGGCAGGTAACGTCACGCACATGAATAGCAGGTTCTCCACCTCTCCTCAGGTCTGGTCTGGTCTCCTCCTCTTCCCAGCTCCAACTGCAGCAGTGCCGTTCCCCGGGGAGAAGGCTCTCGTGATGGCTCTCTTGTCTTTGTGCCATGTTTGCCATAATTAGACCAGGCTTTCTCTCAGCAAATGCTGCTCTGCTGGCAGAGGTGCTTGTCCACCTGCTGAGCTTCTGGGGAGTGCTCTGCAAAAGCGGGGAAGTGGCTACTGGACTTCTTGACATTCCTGTCCACCTTCCTGGTTGTGGAATGTATCTCTTGAATAGCTGTGACAGTTACAGGTTGTGAGAGCTCTAAGCACTGATGGTAAATTGCAGAAGTGTAAAATCCTGAAGGCCTGGATTGACAAAGTGTCTCGGAGCAGGGACTGAACCCTTTGTATCCTCTGAGAAAAGGAATGACTCGATGGGGGCTGTGCTGACCTGTGGCTCTTCTACCTGCCAGCCGTGCAAATGCATTCCTTGGCCCAGACCACTCTAGGACAAGCAGTGTTACAGTTTGGAATCTGTGATTTTTCCCCATTTTCAATCAAAAAACTCACCCGTAAGTTTTCTTTCAGATTTCACATATCAATTCTAACTAAACTTTTCAATTCCTGATCTGGCACAAGCTGATGGTCTGTGGTTAACCCCAAGGGCAAACATGCTCTAACTGCTCTTGCAATTTTAATCAGTTGTCATGAAGACAGTAATGGACTGAAGGAAACTCGCTGCTGCTGCTCCCAAAAAGAGGGAACAAGGGGCAAGGAGCAGTACTGGCGTGGCAAATACAAGTACAAACAAATCAAATGCAGTTTCTAAAGCACTTTCCTGCAAGCAGAGGAATGCACCAAGCTCTCACAGTCTTGGCTTCAACACCTGTTTCTTTGTTTGAAGCTTTGAGAGCTTTGGTCCCATTTCAGCCAGAAGCTGTTTGGGTTTAGATTTGAGAGGGGTGGGAGTGAAAAGGTAAATGACAATTCTGGAGTGCTCTCAATTTTTATTTCCTCCCAGTTTTTCTTGTACTTCCCTGTAGGCCAATTGCTCAAAACTATGTCTCAGAAGAACTAGAAATGCAGTCTAAGCATGACATCACAGACTTAATTGGGAGCGTTTGGGATTTTGCAGCACTGATATCAGTCATGAAATTTTGGAATTGAGGAGGGGATTTGTAGACACAAGGCATGGGCAGAGGGGAGACACTGGAGAAATCTGCTAGAATCAGCAAATCCTCTTCTTTGGCCACCAGGGAGAAGGAGGATGCTCTGGAGCTCTTCAGATGCAGGCGGGTGGTAGGGTCGAAGGCTGCAGTGCTGCCTTTGCTGGAAAGCTCTTCGAAAACTGAGTGTGCTAAAGAGATTTGTACCATGGAATAGCTAGGTTGAAAAAATATAAATAGGCAAGTTAAATTCCAGATGAAATACTTGTTGGAAGGTGAGTGTGCTGCCTGGCTGCGAGCGGTGGTTGTGTGCTAGCAGGCGGCTTGTTCCAGCTCCAGTTTGACCCCAATCAGAGTGTTATTATGTGTACAGCAGTGTCAATG
Source organism: Scolopax mira (assembly GCA_004320125.1). Classification (NCBI taxonomy): domain Eukaryota; kingdom Metazoa; phylum Chordata; class Aves; order Charadriiformes; family Scolopacidae; genus Scolopax; species Scolopax mira. Next base: position 72,889 of record BJBW01005802.1, read on the forward strand.
GTGCTTTATAAACCAAGTTCTTCCTGGCATGGGATTCCCAATCCTGAATTTATGTTTGCATCCTTCTGAGTAACGCCCCTTGAGGGACTGACCAGCCCAACCTTGGTTGTGTTAACCTGGTGTGTGTGTGACTGCTACACTAAAACTGGGGTTTTCTGACCCGCAGCTGAAAAATCCATGTGTTTGGGATAAAGTGGAACTGCCTGGTGACTGTCCAGGCCTGGGGAGCCCTTGAGCTTTGGTGTTGCTGTAGATGTTGCCCCTTTTCAGCGGGAGCTCTCTGGGTCGGTGGGGCTGGGGAGCAGAAGGATTCTTGTGGCTGGTGCTGCTGCTCTTTTGGCAGGGGACAGGGGTGTGAGGGGAACGGAGCGGCCGTGTGGCTCTGGTGCCTTCAGGAGGCAGGAGCAGGGCAGGGACGTGCTGGTGAGTAGTGGGACGGGGGTTTTCCCCACTGGTGGGTAGCACTTCTACAAGCATTGCTTTGTTGGCATGATAACTGGTATTCTTCACTCCAGGTCATGATTTCAATAAAAATTTCAAGTCTTACTAATGCATCTCTCTTTCCCTGCAGAGTGATAAAATGCAGATGGAGGTAGGCAGAGAGTCTGTGTATTTGAATTGTGCTGCTTTTCACCTCTAAAAGATGATGTCTTTTGAGTACTTGGAGGAGCAGCAGGTGTTTCTCATGTCACAGCTGGTTTTCAGTTGTTTCCTTATGAAACTTGTTATTAAAATAGCTGAATGGTTGATTTTTGTTTGGAGATACCCTCTGCAAAGGATTTTCTCCTAATGTTGCAATTCTTTTTTCCAGATGTTGGCAATTAAAATGCAGTAAACTTTCTTTTCATATGGTCTTGTGGCAGATAACAAGTCTCAGAAGATCTGAGAGAACTTTGTTCATTCTGGCACTCCAGCTGTAACGCAGGGCCTGGTCTTTCCCAACTACAGCTTGCAGCAAGGAAAAAATCATCCTTTAGGCTTCTTATTTTTATAGTGATCTTTTTCTCAGCATGTAAACTCAAACCTCTTGATTCTTTTTGAATATCGGGTAACTTCATGTTATATATTAGACAATACTCTTCTAAAATAATGTTTGATTGGCAAACAAGGGGGTGAACAGCATGACAGGTACCCTGACATCTGAGCTGCGAGACACAGTGGTGAAGGGCAGCCACTGCAGGGGTTGAGCAAGTTTTGGAGGGGAAGAATGTGTATGGATGCGGGTTTTGGGAAAACAATGGTGTATTGATCACAGAGCAATACTTTTTTACCAATGGGGAATAGAAGTCAGACCCTGGCAATGTGTCTGTTTGGAAAAAAAAAAGTAAGTCACATTCTGTGGAAGACTGTCTCTTCATCTGTGTTTGGAAAACAAGCTCATTTGCCATCTAACCATTGTCTAAATAATCGAGATTTCAGAGACCTTCTTGAATATACCTAAACAGTGGCTTGGTGTAGGGAAGTTTTTATGGTTTGTCCCCAGCAGGACCCCAGTTGGTGCAGGCTGGTGTTCCTGCTTCACTGCTGCTGGGTTGTGTTCCTGGAATAGCTGAGAGCAGCCGAGGGTGGTCCCTGGCAGTGGTAGATAATGCTGAAAAATGACAAAAACAGGAGCCCAAAAAGGCTACTTCCTAGAAGTGCCTGACCTCCTCCTGGGTGTTACATGGTTAAACTTGCAGTCTCTTATGAAGGTTTGAAATTCATCCCAAGGAATGAGGCAGATGAGCCTCTGTGGACAGCAGTGATGCTTCAGGTACCTCAGTGTCTGTCTGGCTTTTAAAGACGTAGGAGGAGGTTGTTCCTGGTGTGAAGCTTTCATAGAAAGTTCACAAGCTCCCAGGACATTGTCCCTTGGTTGTTTTTTTTTGTTTTGGTTTTGGGTTTTTTTGCTTGCTTTTGGGGTTGATTTTGTGTTGAGCCCAGGGTCAGGTCTGTCCCATGACTGATTCACAGTGTTGCTCCACTGACCCTGTCTGAAGAGCAAGTTAATGCTGAAGTTTTTACAGCCTGTCCTTTAACTGTGACTGTCAAACAAATGTTGCAGGCAGGGCAGGAAATTGGGAAGCTGCCTGGGGAGTGAAATGCTTTCCTGTGTGTTATCTACCAAATTTTAAAATGGTTTAAAAGCTGTTGTGTGGTATCAGATCTTATTTTGAGTGTTGGGGTATATGCCATAAAATGCTGTGTCACTTTTCTCACTAGAGCTCACTGCAACCTCGACTTGTCAGACCATTGCGTTCGACTTAGGAGATTTCTTCCCAATTCCTGGGTGGTGTGAGAGTTGCAGGAAGATCTCATTGCAGAATTCCCTCCTCTGTGCCTGAGGGCACCTCTCGTGAAGCTTTGGAACTGCCTTCAGCAGATGGATCAAGTGTGGACAGATCTGTTGGTGGCTTTTCAGGTGCTGTCAGGGTGTTATGCAGCAGACCTGCAGGGTAACTTTTGAGAGCCAAAGAGTCGACGTACAAAATCATGTACTTTTTTTAAAAGTGAAAAATAATGCTGCAGTTTTCAACCCTCTGCAGAGAGTATGTTTAAACAAACAAAACTGAAAACCAAAGCCCTGCAGCGGTGTGGGACCAGTTCCTGGGCTGTGTTGTGGGTTTTTTCCTTTCTTTTTTCTTTAGATTAAACCACTCACGCAACCTTTTAACAGTAACAGGGAGCACTTCAGGCCACTCATCGCATCCTGCCCCTGCCTGTCTTTGATGGCGCTACCTCAGGGTGCCCTGTCACCATGAGTGTAAGTAACCGGAGGCCAGAGCTTGCCCTATGTGATGTAGAGGAGGGGGGACCCAGAGTTGCCCGGTTGCCGAGAGTACAGGTACAGTGCTCAGGGACTGCAGCTGCCTGCTGTAGGCAGAGCTGGGGGCTGCAAGACACTTTGCAGGCCTGGGGTTGGACTTGGGCTGTGGAAAGGGGTGCATTGGCTGGATTAGAGAGTCAGGTGGGGGCAGGTGCTTAGATGTGGTGAAGGAAGCAATTCTTTCTACTTGTTGCCCTCAAGAAGTTAGTGTTTAGATGATCTTAGAGCCCCAGGATGTAGGAAATACAGTTTTCATGGTGAGAAGGGATACACTGATATTTGGAAATGCCCTTTAGCAACCAAAAACCTTCAGTTCGCTGATGCTGTTTGCAGAATCATATGATTAGAAAACACAGTGTCTGCATACTCAAGTTAGCTGAACTGGCTTTGGAAAGCAGGCTGGGAACCTTGTTCCTGGAGGTTAAACCTTTTGCTGATCTGCACACAGTGAGTGGGTTATTAACTATTTTAAAGAAAAGGAAGGTACTTGTGTACAGGTGGGTGGGTTATGTTGGCCACACAACTCAATTATCTCTGGCAGCGCTGTAGTGAGGTGCCCGGTCTTGGTTACAGTGAGCAGGGAAGCTGGTCACTCAGTTGAGAGGAACAGACTTTGCTGCTGGCAGCCTGGCCAGGAGGTGGGTTTTTTCTTGGTGGAGGAGTTCCAGGGAAGCTAATCTGCACAGAAGCTGGTGCATATGAGCTGTACCCGAAGAAAGTGGAGCTGGTTCTATTCCTAGTTTGCTCCGGATCCTATCAAAGCCTCCAAATTGCTTCAAGGGTTTAGACTGGTTAAGATATTCATGTACACCGTTGAGATATTCATCTCACCACGGGCAGCCTAGAGGAGCCATGACTGGCACCTGACAGTTCCCCTCCACTGCCATCGCTTGGCCCCAGCCTTTCCTGGTGTACTTCTCCTCTTGACTGTGGCTTTTCTCTTGTGGCTTTGATCACAGTATTTACCTGGCCTGTGTTGGTTCACCTGTCTGGGAGAAATAACTGTCTCACTGGGCTGCAAAGCCTAAATAAGCAGAACAGAGCTGGGGGAACCTTTAGCTCCTTGTCTTCTCCTTGTTCCTGCTGGGAGCATCTTCTGGATGGAGGGAAGAGGTCATAGAATCATAGAACGGTTTGGGTTGGAAGGGACCTTAAAGATCCATCAAGTGCCAACCCCCTGCCCTGGGCAGGGACACCTCCCACCAGAGCAGGTTGCTCCAAGCCCCATCCAGCCTGGCCTTGAACCCCTCCAGGGATGGGACAACCACAGCTTCTCTGGGCAACCTGTTCCAGTGTCTCACCACCCTCACTGTAAAGAATTTCTTTCTGCTGTCTAATCTAAATCTCCTCTCTGCAGTCTGGAGCTCTTTACTCATTTGAGGGAGTTTGGAAACCCCTGTTGCCCTGTGGATGCTATAAACTGGATCACACCTCTTGTTGCAATGCCTGAAGCCTGACGAGGGGATATTTTGCTGGCGTGTTTTGCAGAAGCCGTGGAGCAGGCAGGATCCTGCACCAGCACCGTGGGCTCTGCCTCGGAGTGGTGGAGAAGCACGAGCTACTGTTCAAGGAACCAGCTCATCTTGCTGCACGTGTTTGCATTTTGGAGGCCTAGTGCATAACTCATTCTTCTGAGGCAACTTTCCACAATCAGGGTTTGTTTTTTTTCAATTGGAGTAATCTGTACAAACTCAGCCCTTTATATCCTGGAGCAGAAGCTGAGGATACAAAATGTTGCTGAGAAGAGACTTCAAATTCATTTGCAAATGTCTAACTGCAGCAGCAGAGGAGATATTGATAATAAACCCAATGTCTCAGAGACCCTTTTTTGAGGGTTTTGTTGGGGTTTGTTGTTGTGGTTTTTTGTTTTTTTTTTTGTTTTTTTTTTTTTTAAATGAGAACAAGAAATGCATCCCCAGGGAATGGGCTCAGAAATCACAGCTGCCCAGAAAAAAACAGCATGTGGTTCAAACCAGCTGTTTGGGTCTTGATTCCGACTGAATTTTTGGTGTTTCTGCTGTGATATTGGGTTTGGATTCAATGAGCTGTTGACAGTTGTGAGAGAACACTGCGTGTTGATGAGCTGAGCCTTTGGGAGCCAGGGAAGGGACTGGCTTAGCTGTGCACCCTGGTTTGTGTTCAGCTGGGTACGTAACTGGAACGGGAGTGCACTGCAGATGTTATCTTGGATTTCAGTTACTTTCTCACTGACTGTATCCATGAAGATTTTGCTGCTTTTCCTTTGTATTTGCTGAATGGCATGAGTCAGATATTAAAGCACTGACTTCAGGTTCCGCCCTGGGATGGACCCTGACAAGGAAATGCCAAATAACTTGTAATAGAAAACCGTGCGTTTCCGGATGGACTGCAGGGTGGCGACCACCTTTCAGCCCTGGGTAGGGCAAGGACACGGTGCTGCCTGTGTCTATCACATGTGGAGCTCAAAGAGCCTCAATATAAATACTCCCAGGACACAGGGAATGAGGGCAGTTTTATTCCAATACACAAAATAGACCTTTTTCCTCTGGACTTAAAAATAAACATTTTGGCTGAACAAATGGAACCGACCTTTTTATTAAAAGCATGTATCTTCTCATGCCTGGTTCAGCTTTTAAAATTGAAAGAACTCGTTAACTTGAGAAACAGCTGACTTCAGTCATTCCAAAAACATTTATCATCTTACTTTTTGCTCCTTAAAGTTGGAGAGCTTTTAGCCTTTTTATTTTTTAAAGGAGAGCAATAAGAAAAGCGTCTGTAATGTTGTGTGCTCGTTGTGCAGGGAGAGAGAGAGGCTCAGTCAAGGCAATGCTGAGTCTGTGAAGTTCTTTTATAAGTTGGCAGAAAGATTCCCATTTATTTTGATGGGGATTGATCTGCCCAGCTCAAGCCTATTCCTGGTCAGATGCAGAGGAAGGATTAGAGATCGTTATCAAGAGCAGCTTTAATAAAGAGACTAGAAACTGTTCTATTAGAAAGTATGTGTGTGGAGGGGATGCAGCAGCAGCTGGTGTGTGGTGATGAGACCCCAGTGAGTGCACTCCCCATCCTGACTGATGGAGTCCTTGGTTGTGCAAGAGTTGCTTCATTTCCAAGACACGAAAGAACACTTGTGCTTACCCAAATCAGTGTTTACAGGGCTTCAACTATTGAGTTCTCTGCCTGGGTTTTTGTTTTCTTCCTCTGAAGTCTGGCCAAGCCTCCAACCAGGAACAAGCACTTGTTTTCTTTAGCTATTTTAGTTTGATTTAGGCTTAGCTGAACCTGACGAAACTGCAGTTTAATGGGAATGTTTCACTCCCGTTGTGCACAGAGATCTCAAAACAAGAAAACATTTCCTCTGATGGGGTGGTGAAGGTTTGTTTGCCTGCTTCTACCTCCAGGAGAATGGGATTGAAGATTTCCCCTTCCCCCCCAACAAACCAATATAATTCTTTTGATATTTCTTCTTTGGTAAGTTTTGGAGTTGGGCTTTTTTTTTGTTTTGTTTTGTTTCCTTGCCCCCAATCTTTTATCCCTTTCATTTGAACTTCTTGTTGGGTTTGTTTCCCTCTTGAAATCCAGCCACTGGAATGAGACACCGTTCCAGTGCTGGTCCCAGCAGCTCTGGTGTGCAGGGATGACTGTGCCTGTCTTACGTAAGGCAGTCTCCTGTTTACAGATGTGAGGATTTTGGTCTGTACCAGCAGAACGATGTTGTTGGCTTGTGTTCCACTTGTGACTAATTGTAACCCCAGCTCTTTGTTTCTGTGCAGCCACCTCTTAGGGACCAGGCTAACAGAGATTTGAGAAAGCGGGGTTTTTTTTCTAAATCTGCAAAGCAGACCTGTTCTTGGGGTGGAGATAACCCCTGCCAGGGAGGACCCAGCTGCTGCTGGCCACTGGGCAAGCTGCTGCTTTCCCTCAGAGGCAGAGAGCTCTCCTGTCTGCACTGACATCACCTCAGCCTGCTCCTGGTTGGTCACCTTGGGCATTTTCTCTGTATCTTCTCCCTTGTTCCTGTGTTTGCTGCTTGTTCCTTGTGTTCTCCTTTCTGGGTAAACCACAGAGGTGCCAAAAACGTGATGGTGTGCTCTGCTGTTTGCACATGGCTGTCGTAAAAAGCCCTATTGGTCCGACACAGTGTAAGGGAAGAAGGAGGATGATTGTCCCACTGCCCTTTCTGTGAAGCTCTGGGGGGAATTTCCAATGCTTTTGGGTGGTTCATACACACACGTTCACTGTTGGGACATACCACGTGGGATATGGAAACAGAAGCCTGTGCATTTCTGTAAAGAAATTTAAAAAATGGAAAATGGAAGGTGGGGCAGAAGGAGGAGCCTGTGGCGTTGGGTGGACAGGCTTTAACGGGTTCAGAAAGAACCAGAGAGAGGGGGTGCCCTGAACGGGGGCTCACAGAGTGGTTCAAGTGCCAAGTTCCGGTGAAACTTTGCAACTTTTACAGAGGGTACGGATGTGAGACTTTAGGATGGCTCTAGCCGGAACAACACGGGCCCACAGGGCTTCTGGTTGTCTTCAATCTTTGCATCGGCACATTTGGTTTGAAAGGCTTTACAGAGTAAAGGATGGGTAACAGGAATTCTCTCTGGGAAAGGCAAATTTGCAATCGTGACATTAAATTATGTAAGTAGGACACTTGAAGCCTTAATTTTATGGTAAGGCAGTCTCACTAAGCTTATTAAAGGGGGCAGCAGAAGAGAAAAACCCGTGGTTGTTGGGGCACAGGGTGCTGCAGGCCTGAGCGGGCAGGAGGAGGGTGGCAAGGAGTGACCGTGTCCTGGCTAGAGGCCCAGGGTGCCGGGCTCTCACCAGGGTGCCCTTCCTACAGGTCTTCGTGCCTCCAGGGCAGAGGGGCCAGGAGCTGCCATGACGACGGGTGACTGCTGCCACCTCCCTGGCTCCCTCTGTGACTGCCCGGGCAGCGCGGCCCTCTCCAAGTCTGTGGAGGACAACGACATCGGTCGTCCCCAGTACGTCACACAGGTCACTGCCAAGGATGGACGGCTCCTCTCCACTGTCATCAAGGCGCTGGGCGCCCAGAGGTAAGGCTGCTTCAGGGAAGGGGCTTGGGCTGACAGCATCTGGGCTTTATTTCCCCCCCTTTTTTTTTGGTGGGAGAGGGAGACATCAAAGTCTTGTTTGTGAAAGTTTGCCAGGGCAATAATACTGAGTGTGAATCCTTGTTAGCCAGATGGTTGCCAGGTCTGTGCTCTCTTTGTGGGGAGCTCGTGCCTGTCGCCCATGGTGGTGGACTGGGACTCACATGTTCATCACAACTCCCAAGGCTGAGGCTGCTCCAGCGTGGGCCAGCACAGGCCACTGCTCGCCACCCACCTCTGCCAAGTCCTTGCTGAGCAGCAGTGAAGATGGGATGCCATGCTAGCAAAAGTGGTGTTCGTGGAGGTGATTTAAGGGCTGAACATGGAGCACAGCCCCTGTTTCAGGACGGTTGTGGAGTAAGGGCAAGGTGTGGATTTGCAGCCCCAGGGAGAGGAAGGTGTTTGTGGTGCAGGAATGGCAGTGTCCAGCTATTGCTAGAGGGGACGTGTGGCAGCTTCGCTTGCTCAAACTCTTCCTGCAGTGACTTCTTATCGTGTATTTTGAGCAGCTTCCAGAGCAGAGGACACTTGGCAGCGTGGTTCAGTCCAGGTTGTGAGGCCGGTCACGTTTTGCATTCAAGTCCTGTCTGAACAGCTGTTATTTTTTTCAGTGAATTTAGCCAAACGTCAATGAGGTGTGAAAGCGGTGACTGAACATGTGGGGGAGGAAAGCAGGAAAGCTTGATGAGAACCAAGGCAAACGTAGCCAGCAAAACTGGGGCAGGCCAACAAAAATGCAAGGGGAGCAGAGCTTGCTCTCTGACAAGAGATAGGCTTGGCAAGAAGTTTTAAAAACTTGTGGAGGTGTAAAAAAATTGGGTGAGAGAACCTGGGATTACAGGTTAAAAAAACCAACCTCATGTGAGGGTCTTTGTGGGATATCAGTTGGTTCGTTTGGGTGGTGGTGGATTTCGGTCTCTTCTTTGCCACCAGTGCTTAGCAGAGTGAAGACAGGAGCAATGAGACTGTCCTGGAAGTTGAATTAGTGGTATTAGTACAGCCTGCTGGAAAACTGAGGGTGTATGGTGTGGGAGGGTGACCAGCCCCCCATCTTCTGCAGAGGAAAGAAGGAAAATGGAGTCTGATAAGAACATTTTTTCTTGCTCTGTCAGCAAATTTTTTCCCTTCTGGATTGTTTATTGGTAGCCAAGGTTATATTAATGCACTGGAAACATGAAACTTCTCAAACAGGAAGAGAACGGATGAAATATCTTACAGATGCTTTTCTTAGGAAATAACAGATGCATGAGAGCACCGGAGGCTTGGGGTTTTTTTTTTGGTCTGTCCCTGTCACTGACGCTGTATGAGTGGGCTGTGATCTTGTCATGCTGATACAGCACTGAGCTTTATGGCAATAAAGGTGGGCAACAGAATGGCAACAGAATCATCCAATAATTCAGATTGGAAGGGAATTCTGGAGGACAGCTGGTCTAGCCCCCAAAGCCCATTTCACAGATGGATCAGACTGCTCAGAGTCTTGGCTGCTGCAGTGTTTGGTACGGATGGACTTCTCACCACCTCTCTAGACTCCTGTTGCAGGGATTGTCCTGGCTGAAGGAGTCCCCTAAATAAAAGGCACATGAAAATGAGGAGAGAACAAGGGTCAGTGGTTCAATAGTCATGTGGCAGATAGAACAGGGTGGTTCAGTGGGTGTACATTGCTACACAGCCTTAAATAGGATTTAAAAGTCCAGTTGGGATGAAATCTACTAAATATTGAGTGGAAAGTGGTAGAGGTCTCCTGTGGTGCACCAGGAGGGGCGTCTTGCTTCTCCTTCAGTGAGCTGCGTGCACTGTCTTGCTGGCTCTTCTCTTCCCTTCATGTCCCATTAAGCTTTTTCCCCAGTACACTCATCTTCCTTGTGCTTGTGTTTCTGTGTCTTGCTCTTGCTTTCTCCTTTGACTGGTTGTGCAAACTGATGGAAGTAGCACTACTGCTTCTGGAGATTGCAAATTGTATATTCCAACTGTTGTATTGCAATCCCACAAACTTCTTTTGTAAGCAGGTGGGGATTTTTTTAAAGTCAGAACAGCAGTGGGGTATGAACTGTGAGACAGGACCATTGAGGGGTTTGTGGAAATCTGTAGGAAAAGGTGATGGCTAATACAGGTCACCTACATTTCAAGAGGGTGTGCAATAGGGTCTTTGAAATAAAGATGTTCCTTTCTCACCCTCCCTCCCACCCCCAAATTAGTGCAACTATGGACATAAGAGAATGGTTGTTCTGTGAAAGAAGCAGCTAGTTGGAAGGTGGGAAAGAATTGAAATACTAGTGAGTGGCTGGTTTTTGTGGTCTGGGGAGGGCAGCCCTGGCCTGGGCCTCTGCTGTCCAGCATTTTATTCCTAAATAGTGGTTCACCTCTTGGTGAACGGCAAACACTGACAATAAAGGTACTAAATTGCTAAGAATAGTGAACTTCAGTGTCTAGAGCCACTTGGAGCCCAAGACATCGCAGATGTGGCTTCTAGGAAACCCATGACTTCAGATGCCAACTGGGATGCCCTTGGACCTAAAATGCAGACTAAAATAACAGTTGCCACTCAATGTGCAGTGATGTAGATGAGAACAATAGTCTGGAATTTACATGCATGTTTATGGGTTTGGAGGAAGGGGATCTTGGGCATGTGAAGGTTACTTGCAGCAGTAACCAAAAGGCAAAAGAAATGTTAAGTTTTAGGAAAGCAATGAAGAACAGAACACAGTTGCTGCAAAAATCTCTGGTGTGCTCTCATTGTGAAAGCTGTATCTCTGGTCCCTGCAGATCTAAAAGGGTGTTTTAGAAATGCAAGAGGTGGAGGGAAGGTGGTCAGAAAGGTGGATGTGTTTCTCTCCAAGGCGTGACTGAATAGGCTAGGACTCTTCTGCTTGTGGAAGAGGTGACTGAGCAGGCTATGATGGAGGTCTACAAACGTGGGAGATGGGGAAAACATCTTTTACAGGACAAGAATGAGGGGATACTACACAAAACAAGTAAATGAGAGGTTTCAAGTGAAAAGGACTTGGTTCTTTTTGCAGCTAGATAAAGTCCTTGCTACAGGAGGACACTGGATGCTCTGAGTTTATATAGACACAAAAAAATTACTTCAGTCTGTGATGGAAATTTGTTGTATGAATATCATCTGATACAGCTGAGCTACAGGTTGCTGGGTATTGGAGCAGTAGCAACAACAGTCCACAGTGCTGCCAGGTAGAGACATGAGGGAACATCTTGGGAATAAATGGGTAGTTGGAGTGTGATTAGCAGTGTGGGTCTGCTGCGGGGAAGGTTTTCTCTGGAAGTGTTTGATATTTCTCTCCATCTGAGCTCTGGTTCTGTCAGATCCCAAGAGAGCAGATCTTGAGCGTGATCAAAGATATTTGATTCTGTAGTTGAAACTTCTAGCCAAGGAGGGGGTGAGAAGTGGTGGTTGTTGAAGCACTGAGGTGTTAAAGAAGGAGCTGCTGCCCGAGCAAACGACTAATATCCCTCAACAAAGGCATTTCTGCAGTGAGTTAAAGCCCCAAACGCTGCAGACTGGCTGTGGCAGTGCACAGGGGGGATGCTGAGTTATTGCACTGTAATGGGCAGAAGGTTTGTTGGAAGAGAACTTAGTCTGGGTTGTGTCCCATGAAATAATGTTGTGTCCTTGGGGAGCTGAGCTTCTAGGGTAAATGTAGCTGTGTCTTTTTTTTGCTGTTCCTTACACAGTTATTTAACTGGATGCAGAGCAGAGATGGGGTGAGAGTGGGTAGGTGATCTGATAAATGATTGCAAACCTCTAGAGTGGCTCCAGGTGGCTGGGGGCACACTGTGACCAGTGTGGATCATCCAGTGCTGCTTTGGGCTTCTGGATTTGCATCAGTGATTCAGAGCTGGTTTCAGCTCCTGTGTCAGCCCCTCTGCCTGCTGCGAGCAGAGCTGGAGACTCTGAGACACATGTTTTGCAGTCTCTCCTGTGGCTGATGTGCCAGCTTCTCTTGGGTGCTGGGGTGCTCATCAACATGACTTCTGGATTTTACTGACCCAAAATGCCCTGGGAACCTTCACGCTCCCCTGAGAATGGTTTCTTGCTACAGCAGGCTGCTTTGGAGGGTCGCAGCGTGTCTGGGACGCTCTGTCACCTGCTGCCTGCTGTGTGCCTGCCCTTCGGGGCCGTGGTGGGATCAGACCCCGTTCTCCGGTGTGGCTGTATCGTCCTGCCTGCTCTGACTGTGACTTCATTCTGTTTGTCTGCCTCTTTAGTGACGGTCCCATCTGTCGAATCTGTCATGAAGGTGGAAATGGGGAGGGACTGCTTTCCCCATGTGACTGCACAGGAACACTGGGCACCGTGCACAAGAGCTGTCTGGAAAAATGGTTATCCTCCTCCAACACAAGTTACTGTGAGCTCTGCCACACAGAATTTGTTGTAGAGAGAAGACCGAGACCTTTGACAGAGGTACCGCTTTCTTCCTACTTCACTTTTATTTCCTTACCATTTGAGAGGAAATGACTGATATGCCCTACTGTCCATGTGGTTTTTCTGTGCTTTTCCTTCTCCTCGCACCTTAGCTCTCACAAAGAACAATTTGTTTAGAGAGATCAAGTCTATTATCAGACTAAGGGACGTAATTGCAAAAATGCAGTAGCGATGTTCAGGGTAATTCTGACCTGTGGACCTGCCACGTGCTACCCACCCGTGGCAGGTTGTAGGACTATGGGAAACATTGCACTTGAAGATGTACTTTAATGCCTGAGTGTCGACACACAAAGGTCACCACAGGACTGACTGAAATACGAAGCTTTCAGAAATACTTTTTTTTTTCCTGATAGTTTTAATCTTATCTCACAGTGTTACTCTAGTGCAGCTCTCTTGCATGTGACTTCCGTGTCATGTTGTGCTCTGAAAAGTGAGATGTGGCGATTGCTGATACTGTTCATAAAAAAGACCTATCCCCCCTTGACTAATATTGATGTGTGCTTCAAAGCCTTTGAGTCTTGCTTCTTCCTGCTGAGCTGTCGTGCTCTGACGCTGCCCTGTGTTCCCCCCAGGCCAAGGAGAGAGCAGGACATGTCTCAGACAGTCCTTACATTCCTCTTTGCGTTGACCATACAGAGACCAGGTTCCTGATGGGTCCATCAGCCTCCCAGAGTTGGAAGGTACAATCCAGACTCTGGTTGGTGGATTGGTTTGGTTTTGGTTTGGTTATCACAAGGTTCTCTTCATTCCCCTGTTCATGCTGGGCACACATTTCAGACTTTCTTTGGCCCCTGAAGTTTATAACTGCTGCCTGTAATGAAGCCCTTTACATGTGGGAAACAAGGGCAGCTAGACCAGCCCATCTTCTGACCTCAGAATTCAAGTGTACAAACACAAAGAGGAATAAGTAAATGAGTGAGTTACAGTACAAAAGGCTGTAATGGTTTCTTTTAGAAGAGGGTTTAATCTGTCAAAATACATGAGAGTTATGTTAGCAGGTGAGCAGGCCATGTTGATGTGGCGACAGTTTCTGGTGGTGCTGTAGGACCACGGGAGAGTGTTTCTGGCACACCTGAGGTCCCACCTGGATGATCAAAGCAAGATCCTGTACCCCATTCAGATCCCAATTCCGTGCCTGTGAGATGGCAGCCCTTTCCTGCTCAGCTGTTCATTGCACAGTGTGCAGCCCAGAGGAACATCAGTCTGCAGTGGGGATTTACAGTTAGCTATGGTGTGAGTCCCCCCAGTTCTGCAGCCATCAGTGAGAGAAGTGGAAAAGCATCATCTGGACTTGCCACTGCAAGTACTTCACTTCTTTGTGTGCACCCTGTCCCATAGGGTTTCTCATCTTGTACCTCCCTGGCTGTGTTTGGACTGTGGCACATAGTTCTGGGTCTTCTTTCAAAAGTTACTTTTCCTGTTCATAGCGTTTCAACCCACTGCTCTCAGCGAGGCAGCAGAAGGAGGTCTGTGAGGTGATTCTTAACAACAGACTCCTGTTACCTCCCAGCTATCAGAGGCTCTTCCATGCCACCAGCAGTGTCTGTGTGGGGGTCACAGAATCACGGAATTGCCAGAGATCATCTCTACCTCTAGAGATCATCTCCACCTCTAGAGATCATCTCCACCTCTAGAGATTATCTAGTCCAACTCCCCTGCCAAAGCAGGGTTGCCCAGAGAACAGCACTCAGGACGGCATCCAGGAAGGTCTTGAAAATCTCCACAGAAGGGAACTGCATGACCTCCCTGGGCAGCCTGTTCCAGGGCTCTGGCACCCTCACCAGAAAGAAGTTCTTCCTCTGATTTGAGTGCAACTTCCCATGTTCCAGCTTGTGCCTGATGCCCCTTGTCCTATCACTGGAAACCACTGAAAAGAGTCTGGCTCCATCCTTCTTCAGCCCACCCTTTAGGTACTTTTAAACATAGATGAGGTCTGCCCTCAGCCTTCTCCTTTCCAGGCTAAAGAGCCCCATTTCTTTGAGCCTTTCCTTGTAAGGGAGGTGCTCCAATCACTCAATCATTTTAGTTGCCCTACATTGGACTCTCTCCAGTAGTTCCCTGTCTCTCTTGAACTGGGGAGCTCAGAACTAGATGCAAGATTCCAGTTGTGGCCTCACCAGTGCAGAGTAGAGGGGGAGAATGACCTCCGTCGACCTACTGGACACACTCTTCCCTGTGCAGCCCAGGATTCCATTGGCCCTCTTGGCTACGAGGGGATGCAAGGGTTAATTCTGTTTTGTAACTGTAAGTGCTCTTGTCTGTTTTCTCCTTCCCCTTGCTTCATCAGTTCGATTAAAACTGAGTCACAATTGCCATTCTAAGTTGCTTTCCCCATCTCTGTTACCATTCCCATAAATTCTAGAGGTTATTTCCATTCCCTCCCCACCTCCTTATGGAAATGATACCTGTCCCCTCTCCTTCCCACAGTCCCCACCTCTCCTTCCCTCCCTCCCGTCTCCTCTGGGTGCCCAGCGAGCCTTGGAGGGGAAAAGAGCCCCCCAGTTGTGGAAGCACTGAAACTTCGGTTTGCAAAATTGATACTCGGTTTTAATGATTGTTTGATTTACAACTGACTGTCATTGACTTGACAGCCCCAGACAGGAGGAGGCTTTAGACTAAACCAAACTGTGTATTTAGCAAAGCAATCTGTACGAGAGCATTACATTAGTGGTTAGTGCTGCCCAAGCCTTATTGCTTTTCTCCCAGCTGCTAAAACATAAAATGGCTCTTTGACCAAAAACTCTCAAACGGTTGTTTCAGAAGTTTAAAACCATTGCTTCAGAACTTTTGGGAAGGGCCGTATCTTGGCTTTGAGGTCACAGTGTAGACAAGCCCAGTAACAGTTGAGCTTGCTAGGCTTAGGCGGGCCAAAATTTTGAGTGCTGATTTCAGATGTTTTAGCTTACGAGCTAGTGAGGTGTTAATGCCCAGAAACAAACATGTGGAAGTGCGTTTAGCCGTAGTCCACAGATGTTGTATCACCTCGTAACAAGTACAAGCTTAGAAAATTGCATACTTGAATAAAAGCTCTAAGAGCAGTATAAGTTGGAGGTTTTTCTCCTCTGACACTGAGGTCTGTGCCTTCAGCAGGCAAGAGGAGCTTGCTGGGACAGTGTGACAGGGAAGCTATGGGTCCTCTGTGTGCCTTCATGTCTGTTCTCCAGGGTGAATGAGTGAGCAGCCCAGGACAATCAAATTTTAATTCTTGTTGAAATCTCTGAAGAGCACCTCTGAACTGGAGCCTGTAAGTGTATGGTGACCAACAAGCAATCTGTGAGTGATGAGAGCTGATGGGTGGGCAGCATTTAATGAGTCTCAAGCGTGAAATACCACTGCGATTTCAGAGAGGAATAGGACCCTCAGGCTGTTGCTGATGGTTGTCAAAGGCTTTGGGATACAAATTACTTGATAGGTCTTGTGTTTGGGGAGTGTCTGCAAACACAGTGCAGGGGGTTTTACCCTCTTCTGGGGGGAAGAATTTGCATGAAGTGCCATTAGTGCCTTGTGAGTGTGGAGGCCAGTAAGCACTTGATGGAAAGTCACCAGTGAGCTGGTGGGAGTGATCCCTGCCATAGAGCAGAGTCTAATGTGCAGTTCTCCATCATCACACAGCCCTACAGCAATTCCCTTGCCTGCAGTCCATTGACAGCAAGCTTTTTCCCTGGTTTGAGGAACAGCCTGTAGCCTGGCTTAATAAATCTCTTGGTAGCAGCTCTTGTTCTTTCCCAGGGGCCAGCAGCCCTTCCCCACCAGGCCATGGAGTGCTGGAGCCTGGTACAAGCCACACCAAGCAGCAGACGGTGTGGGTCAGCAGATTGGCACTGGCACCGTGTGCCTGGCATCTCACTTTTGGGGGGCTCCAGCCAGAGTGAAAGGGCTCACCAGGCTGGCCTAGATTTGTAGTACTGCTTCCACCACGCTCTACGATGCTCTGCTCCCTGCCTGAAGTCTGGGGAAAACGTCCTGGAGTTCAGCTTGGGAGTTGGGACAGGTGCTCTGAGCTCCTGCCCTGCCGCAGCCTCTGCTCCTCAGCAGTGGTGGTGATTGTGCTTCGCCAGGTGATGTTTGCTGGGGCTTTCTGTTTGCTTCAAGGCCAACTGATGGAGTGTGGCAGGTTGCAGAAGTGTGCCTGCTGGTAGCAGAGGCTCTGCACGAACTCTGCACTTCTGTAGTGCTGGCTGGCACTTTACATTAATACCCTCTGTCTGCAGTCTGGTGTAATCTCATCCCCAGATTGGGCTGAAACTCTTCACCAAATACTTTTGGGAAGTGTCATCCTCAAGTTGCTCGTCAGTTTCTGAGAAGAGGTCTAGGGAAAGAGGCTGCTTAGTCATTTAAAAATGACGCGGTTCCCTCAGCCCCCTTATCTGAGAAATTCTCTGCCCCGTTGCTGCAGGGAGGGGTGGGAGCATTTTGAAGCCTTTAGGGAAGTGATGCTTGTGGGCAAGTGTGCTGTTTAGGAGCTCTGATAAAAATCCACTCTTCACCAATTTAAGCTGGGAAGTCAAAATAGAAATGAGTGAACAGAGGTGGATAAATGGGATGGAGAGTAGGACTGGGAGCAATGTGGGAGCGTGCTTTGTGGCAATGGTGCTGATGAAAGGGTCTGTCTCCGGAGTGAAAGGTTATCCAGGCATCCTCACGCTCTTCTGCTGACACGTGGCCACCGTGAAACCCCTGGTTTCACACCTAACCCTAAAAGGGTTAGACATCACACTGCCTGCTGTTCTTGGTCCTCACAGGAGAAAGCAGCGACCTCTTGCTGTTTGCTCTGCTGTGTCCTGCCTTTCCAGCCTGGGGAGGCTTGGAGCGGCTCATTGTGGCTGTAGTTGGTCACTGGTCAGCACAGCTGATCTCCATGGGTATAGGCCATTAGCCCTGGAGAAAATGCACCTGCTCTCTGTGTCTGAAGAGCCTTGGAAGGAGAGAGGCTGAGAGCTGGCTGGGGGAGGCGTTTCGGTGAGCACTGTGGGGAAGAAGTTACGTGGTCAAGTTGAAATGCTTCTGCAGAAGCTGCAGAAAGTTCTTGGAAGTCAGGAAATGCCACAACCAAAATTGCCTTAGTTTTAACTTCAGCCATCTCGTGTATCTGCATTACAGCGTGGTCTTTATATAGTCACAGACCGCATTTTCCAGGACCAATTCAGGGTGAGAGATGCCCACTATTTGTCCTGCTGTGTTGTATGCCTCTGTGCTCTTGTATCCCTGTTCACAAAACAATTATTCATTTCCTCATGGGCTTCTCCAGGTACTTACTGCTGTGGTGTCTGAACGCTTCACAAACAGCAATTTAATTACTTACAGCCCCCTTCAGGGAGGAAAGACAACAACCTTGTTAGAAACCTAAGATAGGATGGATCAGATTGCCTGGGGCTGCCTGCCTTTCTCTGGCTCTAGGAGGTAAGGGCTGTCACAGGCGGCTCATTGTATGAGTCTAAACATCCCCCCTCTTAGTGCTCTCCCTTCCACGTAGACTCCTTTCTTTGGTCAGCAGGTAAATCTAGCACAAACTTCTCTTACAAAGCACCTTCCCCACTGAAGATGCTTTGTCCTGTAGGATTTCAGGCAGAACTGCTCGGATTGAGACATTTGGTGCAGTGTGGGATGTGTGGCGTGTTTCTAGAAGGCAGTATCGAAAAGCTGAGTCTTTCTTTGTACAGCCCTAAGTGAGGGCTGCCCTGTGGCAGGGCTTCCAGTGCCCCCAGCTACAGCCCACTGCCAGGGGGTGAGGTGGGGGCACAGCTCACTCCAGGGGTTGCCTGTCTGAGCCCACTCCTGCCCTTTTGCCCTCTCTGCTTTCCCAGGTTACCAGCAAAAGTATTTCCTTCCTGTGATTGCCTGGTTTTGGGTATTTTGCTATGGCACTGACCCTCTCATTTCTCTTTTCAATTAATTAACTGCTTTTAAAGTGTTTTACCTTTGATCTGTTGTTGATACTTCTGAGTGTTTCTAAATGATGGGTTTAAGAGAAACACCACCTCTGTCCCCGGGAGACTCCTGTTTCAGGCTATCTGCCCCTCCTGGCACTCTGCTTTGGTTTCCCCTCTCCTTTTGGTGCTGCCTGCTTGCCCTGCACGGGGTGATGGGCTCTGTGGGCTTTGGGGGTCAGCGGGCCTTGGGGGGCGGTGGGCGCTGTGGGCCCATGACAAGCAGCCCAGGGCTCTGCGTGGGCATGTCCCGGGCTGGCAACTCGGGCAGGAGTCAGAGCGGCAGCTGTTTAATCCCAGCAAAGCCTCTAGTCCTTTTAGTCCCTGCTAAAGAGGAAGGATGTATTTTTGTGCGCACGTCCTCGGGAGGGGAACCCTCGAGTCACAGGGCTCGGCTCTGAGAGTGGCCATGAATTCCTGGTGCTGAGGCCAAGGGTCTGGCTTAGCTAAAATTACCAAGACGTTGAAAGCCAACACACCCTGGTGGTAAAAGCTAGTGAGTGTTACACATGACTTGTTCATAATGCTTTTCTAAGCATTTAATACCTTTGTTAAAGCAAAACTCATTTGAGACAGCTCGCTAATTCCAAAAAAGATTTCTCTGGTGAAAGTCACCACCGGAGCAGTTTATCCACACCCTTTGTTCCCAGGTTTCTGTCCATGCAAGCAGGCCTGGTGATGGAGCCCCATGAAAATTCTGCTTCCATGTCTTCAGTGCTGGTGCTTTCCTGCTACATGTGTGTTAACATGCTTTATTTTAAAATGGCAGCTTCAGTGCTATCTGCGTGTCCCGGTGCCTCTGCAAACAGCTCCTTCCAAAGGTGTTATGTGGTACAGCAGACTGCCGGGATTTTTTGCTCCTACTGTTTTTCTTTGTGTTTTATTATGCAATTTTTTAAAAAATATTTCTATTTTTCACTGACTGCTAACAGTGCTTAACTTTTGGCTCAGTTAAGCTGGATATTTTATATAAGTCAGTGGATTTATTTCTTTCATTGTCTCATAAGGAAAGTACAACTTCCAAAGACAGCTGTCACCAAAGCGTGTTTGAAATTCTCAGAGATGTTTGCTTGGCTGTTTGGGTCACTGGAGTATGGGACACCTCCTGTGGGTCTGCCACATGCAGTCATTCTGCTCCATCTCACTCATCTCCCATAGCTGTGGGAGGTGCTCCTGGGGGGTCTCTGGTACAAGAGTGAGGTTTGCAAGGAGTGATGTTCCTGTTACTCCTGCTTCTGGTACTAGGAAATGAGTGTTGGCTCTGGGCTTAGTGCCTTGTGCAGCAAGTGCTGCCTCCCTTCTAGTTCAGAGAACTGAGATCTGACATGAATTCTCCCCCACCCTCTCTTCAGCCTTATCTTCCTCACAGACCTTTGCTTTCCTGGAACTTTTCTGCTGAACTTGCTGCACTGTTCTGTCTCGTCTGTGCTCCTCTGCCCCCTTCCCCAGCTTCTCTCTCTCCTTTCTCAGTGCAAGCCTACGTTAAACTCCCCTATCTAGTGAAAACCAAATCACTTCTCGCTCCAGCTGAGTCCCATTCCTCTCTCATCTTGTCCTTTCTTTCTTTGCTTGCATTTGCTATCTGGAGATACTCTTCTGTGCCCATGCTCTAGCTCTGGGCAATCCTGCTTCGGCAGGGAAGTTGGACTAGATGATCGCTACGGTCCCTTCCAACTCTAAAAATTCAGTGAAATTCAGTGAAATTCTCAGATCCCACCCTAGATCTTGTTATTTCTCTGTGCAGTCCCTGGCACTGCTCTACAAACCTGAAATGGCCCCTTTGAGGCCAAAACTAAATAATTCATCCCTGTGCTCTTGGCACTTACCAGTGCTAGTCTCTTCCTTAGGCGTCCATCTTCACCGCTTTGTCTAGCCCTGTCTGTGCCTTGAAGATCTAGAGGATGTGCTACCAAGGGGGTTTCTCTGAGGTGTTGTGATTGCATATTTGTGCATGTTGTGGTGCAGTGTTTCCCTGTGGTGACTCCAATCACAGAAGCACCTGCTGCTGTGTAGGAAAGTGTCCTGGTGACCTGCAGCACTGCTTGGGTCACTTCCTCTCCTCTCCACTGTTCCTAACACTCCTGCAGCTCTTGCTCTCCTTGGGTCAGCCCAGTGGCTGGAGCCAGGCCGGGTGCTCGAGCAAAGGAAGGCTCTCATGCCCTTACAAGGAGAAATTCAGCTATTTGAGGTTTGTGCAGAATCGGCAGCAGGTGGTTACACAGTGGAGAAAGGAGGATGAGGAGGGGAAACTTTGCTCTGCAGTATTTATGTGCTCTGCTTGCAGGGCTAGGAGTGTTTATGGGTCTTGGCTTCCTGAACTCTGGTGCTCCATCAGAAAACATCCCATCCCACTTTGGTAAAGGAAATAGGACCATCCAGGACCATGGAGCTCAGTGGCCTGCAAGGAGGCTTTGATGGATGCCCAGAAAAGGGGTGTGACAGTCCCTCTTCTGAAGCTGTGTTTTTTGATTCTACACATTTCTCAGGGCAGGGACAGGGCTAATAATGGTGTTGCAAATCAAGGTCATGTTTTTCTTTCTGGCTTGCATAGCCAGGCAACAGGTCAGCAATGAAAGGAAAATCAACAGGTGCCTGAGCAGCCACAGGCTAACGATTTGATGGACAGAAAGGACAATGCAGCTGTCTTTACACAGCCAAATATTCCCGTTGTTGCTGCAGCTTGTGTCATACTGTAGTGGTGAAGCACATGGGGAACCATGCAGCAGGGTCGGCTGGTGAGACTGGCAGGTGGCACTGGTCCTGGATGGTGTACGTTGGAGCAGGTGTCTATCTACTGGGAGAGACCTGGGCACATGCTGTCCAGAGACTGCTGGTCCCATCAGTGCTGGTACTGCACTGCACTGCTCCCCCTTGGCATGGCACTGCTGTCGGCTGCTCCATGTGATGCATTTTATGAAACAGGGGCTAATAGCTCACAGTCA
The DNA here is from genome assembly GCA_004320125.1 of Scolopax mira. Taxonomy (NCBI): domain Eukaryota; kingdom Metazoa; phylum Chordata; class Aves; order Charadriiformes; family Scolopacidae; genus Scolopax; species Scolopax mira. The sequence goes on from BJBW01005802.1 coordinate 94,101, forward strand.
TGTATGTTTTGCAACACAAGGTAAGTAAGCTGTAAAAATCAATGAAAGCTTGTTTTAAAACATCCTTTTATAACCCTCATCAGTCCATTTCCCTTGGTCCCAAGTGGCAGAATGCAGCCCAGCTCCAAGACATGCAGAGTAGCAAGTGCTGGGATGGACTGTCTGGGAGATTGCTCTGTTGCACTTTGAGCTCTGCTCTTGGCTTTCAGAGGAGCTGATGGTACCTTTTTCTGCGTGCCCTCCTCCTGCAGTCTGTCTCACCCATGTTTTGCGGGCACTGTGGCATCCAAAGATTGGATACTGATCATCCCATAGCCCTACCATGCGTCTAGGTCCTTCCTCAACCCTGCTGATCCCAGTAGAAAGAACATCTGGGAAAGCCTCAAGATCATGCGGGAGGACAAAGGAACATGACTGTACCTGGAATAACTTCTTGTCACACAAGCAGAGAGAGGTTGTTTCTAGCAGGGTGTTCCGGGCCTCAGCTCATAGTCAAAGTGGGCAGCAAGCAGCCAGCTTTCCCTTGAGCCTCACATGTGATTGCAGCATGGAAACCATTGGTTTTAGACTTGACCTGGAAGAAGACCAAGTTGTGCTTTTGTTGCTTTCCCATGTTTACTTGATAGCTTTCCCTACAAAAATTGTTTAATCTGTCTGACCACTTTTTGGATTGATTGTAAGGCTTATTTTAAGTCCCGTATGCACTAATGTGCTGCTGTGCCAGAAACCCTGCACCCTTAGGGTGGCTTATTGTATTCTTTTTTTTACTGTGTCAGTGCATATTGGCAAAGTAAATCATCTACTTCAAAAGGAAATTAATTTGCTTCCTGCCTTTACATGCTTGGCTCCCATCTTAGGGAGGAAGAAAGAGTTTCAAAGGTCACAAGGAATATAAATAGAGTAAAATGCAGTAGAATAGCTATCCACCTTCAGTCCCCGAGATTCTTATTGTATAGGGGACAGGGTGCTCTGGGATTGCTGCTGGAGGGATGTCAATCAGGTCAGGGTCATTCAGCTGAGGGCTGTGTAGCCAGGGCAACCCTGTGCTGGTTGGAGTGGGGACAGCCAGGCACACGGGGGGGTTCAAGTGGTGAGTGCACTGTTTGTAGGAGCAGCTTTACTGGGTAGGTGAGTTGGGTCCGCCCTCGCCTCCTCGTAGGGTCTCTCAGGACTGCGTGTGTGGTCCTTATCTTCCCTGTGCAGCCCATCATCACTAATCTCCTCTGCAGAGCTGCACAAGGGGTTCTTCTCCCAGCTCCTCCCGTCCAAACCACTTTTGTGGCTGCTCTGAAATTTCCTTCTGGTTGCCTGGCCATCAAGTTGTGCTCAGAATGGCTTTAAAAATGCTTCTGACTTCTCTGTTATTGCAGGAGTGTTACTAGGTCTCCAGATCTGTCTCCCAGCTTGCTCTTCAGCTTCACTTGGTTTTGCTCCGTTTGGATCTCTCAGGTGCTTCAGGCTGCATCTCTAAAATATCTTGTTTATCAGTCCTCCCAGCTGAAAGTCCTGGCCAGGCTCTTATCTGTTGCTGCAGCATCCTCTCCTCTGTTCTTGGCCAGCTCAATCTTGTGCCAGAGGTGTCTGCAGAGTGTGCTGCCACCCCAGCACACCTCTGGCCACCCCAGCCACCATGCTGTTCCTCACCCAGATTTACCACCTCCCACTTCTCTTTCTCACTTCAACAAAAGTTGTCTGTTTCTCTGCCCTGTCTCACATCCATCTCTCTGTAATTAAATCTGCACTAACTGGTGTCCAACCCTTTGGGGACAACACTTTCTGCTTGTCTTTCTGGCTGGCAATGGCCTCAGGTTGCCTGTTTTGACCAGTGTGGTCTCATTAATTTCATGCATGCTTGCCATCACCACTTCTGTATTTCTATTTAAACTGCAGTATTGCCTCTACAGAAGGAGATTTAGTTCTCAGACAGGTCACTTTTAATGATGCCTGTTCAAAAGCAGACACCCTACTCCAAGTCTGGCAGGAGAACGTGTCTGGCTGCCCTGGGATATTCCCTTCCCTGCTGACTGTGCCTTTTAATCATGTTCTCCCATTTTCATATTTTTTTTTTTTGAGGAAAAAAAAATTCCTAAATGAGAGCAGTCATCTTCATGCAGGAAAGAGGGATGGATCTGGCAGCCCAGCATACAGGACTTCCGGTAAAAATGTGCAGTAACAACTCTGGGTACTGGTAGGAGCCACAGCTGCTTGCTGTTCTAAAAAAAGGAAAGAAAATGCTGAAAATAGCATAATCCCAGGAAAACTAGAACAATTGCTGTTGTCAAGGTCAAGTGCCTAAAATGAACTCACACTGGAAGCAAGTTGGGACTCCAAACAGCACTGAACGTTTAGATGTCGCCTGTTGAGGGAAACCTGTCTTCAACAGGGCTGGGTTCCTTCTGCAACCTGCTAATTTTTGAGAGCTGCAGGAGAGAAGCACTTGCAAAGCTTCTTGGTAACACATAGGAAGGTGCAGCAACCTCCACCATGCCAGATCACTTGCTGCCTAGGAGGAAAGCAAGCCCAAAAATGGGAAGGAATATACCAGAATCGGCTCAGTCCTGGCCCTGGTAGGTTTCTTCTACTAGAGTGGTGGCCAGCAGATGGCCACCAGCAGGGGAAAGATATTAGAGGTTTTAGTCATGAAGGTGGAGTTTTCAGCAGTGGTGTCTGTGGGATCGTGCCTTGTCCAATCCTGTCTTGTCTCTTCATGGTCACTTCTGATCCACTGAGATCTGGGCAAAAGCAATGGGGGATGTCCCCTCAGCCAGCCCATCCCCATGTCCCTCCTCACCTGGCAGTTGTGCTGCTTGCTCTTTAGAAATGGTCAAAGGCTTTCTCTGTGAGAAAGATGCAGATTTGGGCACAGGTTGTTCTGCAAAAGAAAATGGGTTTGTGTCCCCTTCCTCAGCCAGGGCCAGCCCAATACAGTGGCCCCTTGGCTGCTGTCCTGCTTTGTCTGCTCAGGTACAATGCTAGTTACTCACTTCCAGTTTGGTTTTATTTCTCCAGTCTTGATTTCTTAGTTGCTGAAGTGGTATGTTTTTTTTCCTCTCTGTTACCATCTCAGTGGAAACAGCAGGCGTGTGGGTGTTTGTGTTCCCCACTGACAGCCCTGGGTGGGCGCCGGGCTCCCCAGGGAGCCACACTGCCATGGCTCGCTCCAGCCCTGGGGACAGTTGTACCCTCAAGAGAAATCCCTCTGCAGACCTGTCTTCTGAGTTCCTCAGGTGGAGGATTTGATTTTAATCAGGAGTGAAACTCTAAAATGCCATGATTCTCCACAAGGAACCAGAGGACTGGATTTGGGACAGCTGACCTTATGGGGCCTGACCACAGACCCCAACACCCCAGTTTCCCGTAGCCCCTACCCAGTTGCAGAGTGCTGGGTGTGTTTCTATTGGAGCTCAATCCAAGACCCATCAGATCTTTACTAAGCCAGGCTTTACTGAACTCACCTCCCTCACTCTCCTGGCTGCTGCCAGCTCCTCACTGTCCAGGGAAGAGCCCAGGCAGCTCCTGTGTTTACTACTGCCATCCCCTGCACATATTCTTCAGTTGTCTCTTCCCTTTCCCTTGTTGGTTGTTAAAAATACACTTGACCCTCTCTGTTGACGTGAGTTAAGTGTATGCAGCAGGTATGTACAGGCTGCAGAGACTATGTAAGAGCTGCCCACCACTGCAGTCCTGTTTCGCTCTGCGCGCCGCTGGCTCATGCCCTTTCTCCCTTCTTCCTGCAGTGGCTGAAGGACCCAGGTCCCCGCAATGAGAAGAGGACTCTTTTCTGTGACATGGTGTGTTTCCTGTTCATTACTCCCCTGGCGGCGATCTCTGGCTGGCTGTGTCTGCGTGGAGCCCAGGATCATCTGCAGTTCAACAGCCGACTGGAGGCCATCGGACTCATAGCACTAACTATAGCACTTTTCACAATTTACGTCCTTTGGACACTGGTAAGTGTTTGCTGCCCGGGGCCTTGTTTCTGTTCAAAAGGCAGATGGAAGCGCTGGCTCACACCGTGTTGGTGCCGCCAGCTGTTTCTGACTCCCCTTGTGAGAGAAATCTTGGGCTCTTTTTCTTGAACGTCCATTTAATTATCTTCAAATGGGAGCTGCTGAAGTTGTTGCTGAGAATGAGAAACCACTTCAATGATCATCCGCTTTCCAAATTGACATGGGAGTTCCCCAGGGTGCCACCTACATGAGCACAGACGTACCTGAGCAGGACTGGGACCGGGGGGAAGGTGCTGGGGACAGGCAGTGGTCCAGCTGTCGTGCCTGCTTCTATTCTCAAGAGGAAACACAGAGTTGGTACCTGGGTGGTTGAGGGGAAAAAATAAAATCTGGAAAATGTTTGACCCCTAAATAATCTGCCATCATGTCCCTCCATGCTTTGTGCTGCCCAGCACAGGCGCCAAAGGAGGTGCAGACTGGCCGTTGGGGGTCTCTCATGACTAAACAAATTCCTATACAGTATTTGTAAGATGTTGATAGCACAGAAGGGTGTGTGCAAGGAGCGCTCCAGCCCTGGGGAGACTTCTCTCTGACTTCTCTCTTACATTGGGCTTTTGGACTAGATCCCCAAGCCAAAGCTGCGCAGCCAACCTGGATAGCCCTGGTCCGCTGCTGCAGCTATGGGGCTTGGAGGCACTGGGGGTTAATGGGAACCTACGCTGGTTGTTGAACTGGTCTGTGCTGGGAAAGACCTTCCTGCAGATGCTTCACTTGGCATCTTTTGAGACATGCTGCAATAGGCAGCCAGGAGCTTGCAGCTGGAGCAAGTCCAGGAGAGCAGATGTGAGGTTGCTGTGCGGCACGAATCTGAGCGCAGCCGCCTGGGAGCCAGAGGAGCAGCTGGGCTGGGGGGCAGCTCCTGAGCCATCAGGGCTGCCCGGCCCTGCTCTCTGCTGGGGTTGCTAGGTGGGTTTCTGGATTTGGAACTTCATTTCAGCTCTCCTGTTCAAAGCCCTTGCTGTGCTCATGCCTTCTTGATACCATTTCTCAGCTGCTTGCTGGGAAGCCCCATTTTGGGAAGGGAAGAAGTACAGTTGCTGGAGCATAAATAGTGGGACCCCAAAAAAGAGGGCAGTGGAAGTGCCACAGCCCATTTCCCTGCCATCTCATGCTCTGATTTCTCAGTCGCAGTTTTCCCTGGGCTTAGGACATTCCTTGCAACTCTCCCAGACAGACTGGGGTGCCAGGGGAAGGTGAGCTGGTGCTGCAGCGGGTGTCTGGTGGGCACAGAACACGCAGGAATGGCAGTGGCCAGGGGGCTGCTGAGGGAAGTCTCTCCTGCTTTATGTTCTAGCTGCATAAGGTTCATTTCTGTAGAAAGCCAATCTAACGATGGGAACCTTAAGAGGAAGTGTTTCCGTCTTCTCTGTCCCAGGACTGCTCTGGAGGAGTTGGAAATCTGGAGGAAATTGGAGAATGTGGTTTTCCTTTGCAAAATAATAAGTCCTGACTAAAATGGCTCTAGTTCTGCTGCAGTCCATGTTTCCTGGAACAGAGAGGAGGTTAGGTGAGCCCTGTTAGTCACATTTACCCCATCCAGCTGCAGTTCTCCTGTGCTGCCCAGGGCTGTGTGGCAGAAGAAGTGGTTACGTGGGTGGGTTTGGTGGCTGTAACTGGTGTGAGGATTGCGAGACAGGCTGTGGCCGAGGTTGCAGCTCCTTCCTGTGGAGCAGGAGCTTTCCTTGAGGTTTGCACCATTAGCTCCCCGTTCACGTGCTGTCTGTGAAGATTGAGAGATGCTTCTTGTTTGTCAGCAAACCACCTTATTCCCACAGCTGTCTCTCTACAACAGGAAAAAGGGGAGTGCACAGGTCAATAAGATAAATCCCCTCAGTCCCATGGCACAGCTCCATTTCTCACAGCAGATGTCTGCGATCCATCCAAGAGCAATAGGAATGCTGACTTTTCCTTGTCAGATAGACTTCCTGGTACTTCCTACTTTTACAAAGTACAAAAGCTTGGTTTTCATAACTGACTGACTGGATTTAGTATTTAATTTTCTTGCTCACAGTTTCTAGGAAAATAAACAGGAGTAAAATATATGCTGATTTTATTTCTTCCTCAAGAAATTCTAGAAACATTTAGCTTCAAAGCTAAAGAATCAGCAGGAACTGAGAAAAAATCAGTAGTAGTGTTAATGATTCCAGAGCAAGGAGGGGAGCCTGCTGGGGAAGCACGGCTCAAAGCTCCCCTTGCAGGGCTGCTCTGAAACTACAGGGCCAGCTCCTGCCTCTGGGCCAGGCTGCTTTAGGTCCCCCCCAGCCTTTGTGGCCTCTCCTCTCCCTGCATGCACAGCTCTCCCAGGGCCACAGCGTTTTCAGAAAAAAATAAGTCCAACTGATGTCCTGCCGTTGCAGACCAAGGAGAGAAGGCTTTTGCAAAGAGCAGAGAAGCACCTGGGAGGTGGGAGGAGGCTGGTTGCGTTCAGCTACTTGAGGTGGCTAGTAGTCCTGTTGAAAACCCCTCGTTTTGCCCAGATGAGGTGCTTGCTTCAGCCCAGGGCTGGGGTGAAGGGGTGAGTTGTCATTCCTCCCCAACACATCTCACTGGCCTGGCACACAAACCCAGCTGAGCAAACTCTGTCACACTGTCCCGGTGCCACCCAGAAAGCTCATTTGGCTGTGCCACACTCAGCCCGGTATTACGAGGAGATAATTGATTCCTCATCAAAGGCTTGGATATGGAGTGCCCAAAGCATTTCAGGATCAGTGCTGTCCCCCTTGGCCGGGGGTTGCTGGTGGATTGACAAGGACCGTGTAGAAAGCACACAGAGGGCGGATGGGTGACCGTGTCTCACCGTCCCTCTGCGGGCTCCAGCACACGTGCCGGGGTTTGGTAACCAGAGCAATGCATTATCCCCCGCCAGGTTTCGTTCCGCTACCACTGCCAGCTCTACTCGGAGTGGAGAAGGACCAACCAGAAAGTCCGCTTGATGATCCCAGCCTCACGGAGCCCTCACCCCGTGCCCCACTCCCTCCTCTCTGCCAAGCTCATGAAGAAGACCGCGGATGAAACCACCGTCTGAGCTGTCCCTTGGCTGCTGTGGCACATGGCTGCTGGGGTGAGGGCAGCCCTTCGGGGCTGGCAGAAGCAAGGAGGGTCGGGTGTCCCCCCTGCGTGCGCAGGAAACGTGGCAACTGGAGGCACTAGAAAGCACTCGTGCCACCCAAAGGGACTCTGCGGTCGGCACGTACTTTATACCATGGCAAACAGACAAATAATCAAGGTCTGTCACATGAAATGGCCCAAAAAAGCCAGATGGCAGAATATGCCTGTCTGCAGGGACACTTTCCTATAACTCAATACCATATGTGGAAAATATCTCCCTCTCTCTATATATATATATCTATATATAATATTTTTTAATGGCCATGCATATTGTGTTTCAGTCTTTTTGTGTTGATGTTCTAAGCTTCAGTATAGAAGCTGGCAGCCTGATCTCATTCAGAGGTTAAATCTATGCCTTTTCTGCAAATGAGCATATAAAGAACACTTTTCATTGACCCCTCTTGAAAGTCCCCTTCTCCTTTGCACTAAATTGGTTTTGATAATACTGCAAGCAGCCTTTCCCCTTACTCTTTGGTCTCTTTTGTGGTGTTTCTGCCCTTTTCCAGAAAGTTGTGTGTTTTTAATAATTATTATAATCCCAGAAGGAGTAAAATGACGTAATACTGAATGGAGACATTTTGTATTGTAAAGTACTGTAATTTTGAGAATTTCAAAATAAGTTTCAAAATGAGAAGATCTCTTCCTGTGCAGACATGATCTCACAAAACACTTTCTTTGCAGATCCTGGCTCATCCTCAGGACTTGGGTGCACTCAGCTCTTAGTATGTCTGTCAAAGGTAGATGGGAGGATCTGTGGGTGGGAAGTGATGGCTCAGACTAGCTGAACCCACCATTGCCTTTTGCTTTTAAAAGATGCAGAAAGGACCCCAGAAGGTGAGAGCTGGAGTTCTTGTTTCCTGGTGTCCCCTCACCATCTTGAGGCTGGACCTCTGACTGTGTGGTTTCGCACACACCCTGCGGGACAGGCTGTGCTCTGCAGCAGCTCGGCAGCACACAGGTGGTCTCGGCTGTCTCTGCACTTTATTTTGCACGTTCCTTGGTGGCAGCCAGAGAAGCTGCTGTGGTTTGGTTCATCCCTGGAAGATGAGCCTGTCTGCTATCTGTCCTCTAGTTTAAACGACCCAAGTTTGCTGATTCTTAGAATCGTGGAATGGTTTGGGTTGGAAGGGACCTTAAAGATCAAGTTTCAGCCCCCTGCCCTGGGCAGGGACACCTCCCACCAGACCAGGCAGCTCAAAGCCCCCTCCAATCTGGCCTTTAATACTTCCAGGGATGGGGCATCCATGACTTATCTGGGCAGCCTGTTCCAGTGTCTCACCACCCTCACTGTAAAGAATTTTTCTAGTATCTAATCTAAATCTTCCCTCTTCCAATCTAAAACCATTGCCCCTTGTCCTGTCACTGCACTCCCTGA
>BJBW01005804.1:0-73571 GCA_004320125.1 Scolopax mira
TATCATCTGCCTCATCCCCAAAATCCAGATCACCAAGCCAAGTTTTTTAAAAGCCTGATCTTTACCACAGTCATAAAAAGAGAAGGTCTTCACCATATCTGTTGCTAAACTCAAAACCAGTTATACAGACACGTTGCAGTCTAATTAAATCTGTGGGTGCCACACTCCAGAGCTGATCAGGAATGATACTGAGTTCAGGAGCCCAGTACATGATGGGATGACTCAGCCCAAGCCAAATGCTTAGCTAATGGTAAGTGCAGTTTGTGTGTGTTTGATCTTTGACAAAGTGTTTCAGATCATTTTTCAATCACATGACCACAAAAAACAAGGCCATTCTAAACAAAACCAGGTACTTTTTGAAATATGAGATTCTGCAAATGTCAAAAGTACATTAATTACTTTTGCTTTGGGAGAGGAAGAACACAGCTACAGTAAACTAGTTATGGTTGGGAGGGACAGGTCAAAGGGGTAAAAGAGATAAAGTACTGTCTTTTAACAATATTTTCCTGCACAGTCAACAGTGCATTTTTATATCATGGTTCTAATATAACAGTAAAAAAGAGGCATATTCCAGACTACTAGTGACTTTAAAAGGATGTGACACCATGAATTGAATTACAGTGTTAGTAGTGATAACATTTATTACTTTAGATTTGTAAAATTACAAAATTTACTCCAATTATTAATATGATAGTACAGTTTTGGGGACAAATAATCATATGAAATATTACAAAAACCTCAATCCAGAAAGGCAAAATCTCCCTTCAAAAGCCAAACAGTTGGAACAGTTTTCAAATAACTCTGTTGATAGCCTTGTGAAAAAATTGCTGGAGGTAATGGTGGATGTTTGTCATTTTACCTGTTGCAAATTATCTTACTGCAACACCTTGAGACCCCAGTTGAGATCACAGCACTGAGCTGAAATGACAGTAAAAAACAGCTATCACCCCAAAAACATGCAGTTCAAATAGAAAATAGCCTAGAAGGAAAAAGGGAGTCACTCAGTGATGTGTAGTAATGAATTTCTGCTCTGACAAGCTACATCCCCCCATTTCTGCTATACTAAAAAAAACCTGACCCTATTTTGTGATGTTTCTTCTTTCAATACTCCTACTAGGTTTGTTTTTACAGGTCTCACTTAATTGTTGTGGTTATTATTATTATGGTATTATTACTGTTGTTGTTTATGGAATATGCATATTTTTCTTCTCTTTTTCATACTATAATCAAGCCTCAGTATAACAAGAGAAACTGCAATACTTTGAGGGAGAGATGAAGGGGGCTGTTTTGAAATGGCAAATATTCAAAAGCCTACATTTTATAAACAATAAGGAAAAATGCCATGTAAAAGTTCACTTTTACCCAGGAGCTGTATAAAATCAGACACATAAAGAAGAATAATGCATATTTTAGAGCTTTGTCAATAACAAAATAAAGAAACCCACAACAATTACATCTATTTGTAAAGAATAAACTGATGACTGCCTCTTTTATGTTTTAATTTGAAATTATATTTGAAATCCATAAAAATGGCAGAACCAGAAAGGATATGCTAACCATCTCCTCGTGGTAGCACAACAGGCTTACTGCCGGCTGTAATAGAATAATCCATTTTTTGAGAATAAAACAAAACAAAGGAAAAAAAAAGTGGTAAAGTGGATCTACTTTTTAATAGTAGCCAAACCTATCATTTGCAAGTCTGTCTGTGTGTATGCGGGGGGAATATTTCATGTCAAATACATCATGTTAATGAAAGCTGTTAAATCAATGAAACAATATAGAATTTATCCACTTTTTCGACTTATAGCATGTGAAGTGTTAAGTGCATGCTGGAAACTCATTTTGTTTGCTTGTTTGCTTCAGCAGATGTGGTGGAGATAAGAAAAACAAAGCAGAAAGATTAAAGATATCTATACTACCCTCCCAAAGTCTCTTCTACTGCTCTCATTAACTGCTCTGTTAAACTGGCTAAAAATGTTTTAGGAACTTAATGGAAATGGTTTTTCATAATTGTTCTTCTCTAAACTTCCTCTTACTTGAAGTCTAAATAATTTGGAGTGAGCGGAGATCAGAGGCAAATCATAGGTTAGGGATTATGAGATTATCAGGCCATCCGCGGGGAGGGTATAATCCTCAGCAGGGCCCTGCAGGGGAGATTTCTCTCTCCCTGCTCTTTATGGCCACACTGAATCCCTTTGGGCTTCTCTTCCCGATTTTGCTCAGGCATTTCTGCAGGTCCCAAGAGGCAACTGATTTGTGTGACAAAGCCCCAGCACAGTGAGTCCACCTGACTAATAAACAAATCATGGCAATAAACAAACTACATGGGAAACAATATAAACAAAAGCAGGAAGATCCACTTTTTGTGTGTGTGCATGTGCAATGACCATGCCTGTAATGTCAGATTAATTTACATGCTTTTGGACATGACAAAGTCTTATTACATTATCTATTCCTACTCCGTGCAGAAATTAAAAACTACCTGCTTAGCCTTACCTTGCATAGAGCTGCTTGACTGATTAAACTCATAAAATTTCCCAACTGCAGACTATCAGCAATAAAGCAAAATTGGTGAGTCACAGTTCAAAATACTATGGTTTCAAACTCAAATATGGGTCACAAAAACCAGAGGGCGTGGAAAGAATGCTTTCTTATTACACGCTCTGTCCTTTGCCTCTGACGCAGCTGGTTTTTCCCACAGCTCAGCAATACAAAACAGCCCTAAATGGACTCTGAGAATGCCCCTCCCTGACAAGAATGATGGTACCAGGCAGGACAGGGGACAGGGCTGAAACATAATCAAGATGGCTATGACTTCTAGGCGGTTCAGAAAGTAACACGAGCAGCTTGCCTGACCTTCAGCCCAGACATGGTATAGCTGGTACAAAGATCCCTGAATTGGTTTTAAACAAGCTTGCTTGGGTGCAAAATCAGCCCTGACACAGAAACGTAGAGTTCCCCGGGATGCTTACCACTCCACAACTTAAAAAGAAAAATTATTTGGAATTTGGAAACAGAAGATTAAGGCCTGTGGCAAAGTGTGCTGGGAACAAGCTATGATGTGCCTCATCTCAACAGCGAGCAGTGCTAAGTATTATCTTGGATCATGCAATACAGCAGAACCAGATGGGATGCGTCACCGAGAGTGCATAGCAAAAAGCAGACAAAGAGGCTTGGAAAAGGGGGAGAAAATATGCAGGATCTGACCAACAGCTGTGGTTCTGCTTTCTTGCAAAACTATCAGATGTTGAAATATAAAAGAGAAAAGAAAAAAAAGCCCTATCTTTACTGTAGAAAGAGTAAGAGGTCAGGCAGCCCACAGCCATGTAGACGTATCAAAATCATCCAGGCTTCAGATTACGTATTCCTTCCAACAGTGGTTCATGTCTGGAAAGATTATGCTACCCAAAGTTCTAGCATTATCAATATCATTATCCCTTTACTGCTTATATATGAAAACGTAGAACGTTTTGCTGCTGTTGCAATTTTATTTATCTGAAGGCCTGATGGTCCAGAATGCATTGAAACTCCCATCCAGACCTACAAAGGGTCAAATCCTCCAGCAATTCTTGGGGAATCAAAACACATTTCCTGCTGTTCTTCTCTTTGCTTTTTAGTTACACAGTGTCTCTTCTGCTCCCTATTTTTTCTTGTCCTGTTGTTGACTCAGACTTGTGCCCTGCCTTCGTAAAGCTGTTACCCTCTCATGGCCATATCTCCTAATACTCTTTATCAGCAGCAAACAGAATTTTACAAGACTCATTCAAACTTTGATAGAAACAATATTAGTTGTCATGCAGGAGTTTAGGAAATTTTCTGCATCAGAGACAATCTTTGTTGGAGAAGGAAGAATGGTCCTAATTTTTTTTTTTCCATTAATAACTCAATAGGTCTATTCTATTTTCTCTGAAATAACACGTTGTGTTTAGCTTTGTTGTTCAGATTAACCATATAAAAATAAACCAATTCTCAGCAGTTTAATGAAATCAAGACCACTGAATGAAATGTTCAGACCCTGAACTGTTGTTTTTTCTCAAGACGGTGGAAGGTCTTCCAATGGTTTGTGCTGGTTTCTTTTCCATGCAACATCAGACATCAAAACGCAGTTGGACTGTAAACTCTTTAAGACAGAAATACCCTCCTTCTGTGTGACTAATAGAAACTGACCATGACCCTCAGTCTTCATTTGGCTCCTATTCCAAAATAGACCATATGAGTAAGGAGAGGACTAGACACACAGCCAGTCATAGGATTAGTAACTTAGTCAGAAAACCCATCAAAGCAAAAGAAGTCTTGCAAAGGCTAAGCATGAAATACCACATGTGATATTGTAACCTTTTTTTTAAGACTAAAGCTCTTCAAGTAGAACATGTAGATGTCCCATTATCACTGAGAAGGGAAGTTATCTGCAATGTTCCCTCTATTACTAGCACAGGTGAAGTGGATGAATGTGGGCAGATCAAATTATTCTGTTATATCTTGTGTATATAGGAAGACTGACCAGGTGTAACGAATGCACTGATTAATTTTCTTCTTACACCTCTGACTATTCTGTCCATCCTCTCAGAACAGCACCTCCTTTCAGTCATGGCTTTAGTACACAGCAACAGCAGAAGCTGTGCTGTAGATCAGTTCCAGAAATTTTCATCAGTATCATCTGGTCACAAGGGAAAAGAAAAGTTTTCTACCATACTCTTGCTTACATTACACTCAAGATGAACAGAGCTTTTCTCTTCCACTATAGATGGTAGAAAATGCTGGCCAGATGAATGGTTCTACTTCCTGAACAGTTTGATTCATCTGAGAGTATCTGCCTTGGGAACTGAGACCCTTGCTCTTTGCATTTGGAAATAATTCTTCAATTTGGGATAGCGTCATCGGTTTCCACATAACATCATTCTCCTCATGGGAACCAACAAACTCTTTCTGCTTGATTTCCACAAGTCATCTCTGATTCACATAGGTAATGAGACAGGACGCATTATTATGCATAAATATCGGCACCTACAAGTCTTCATTACAAAGTAAAAAACAGCTGAAAGGTGATACTCTTTCCATTTGAAAAAATTACTAATGATTGCTCAAAGGAAATAAAGTGATTTCTGAGGAAGTGATTATTTGAGTACATTCTAGAAAGCACCTCTGAACAGTATATCCAACTATTCTGTGTTTTGAATAAGATTTTAGAATATAATCATCAGATAGACTGTAGTGAGAGTACTCCAGAATACCGTATATGCAGCATATAATGGTTTACCAGGTAAATTGTTAACATACAATAATTTCTCTGTCATATAAGAAGGTCAAGTTGCCAAACTAATCCAATTAGTCTAAGGACCTGTTTTCTGTGATACTGGGACAGAGACTGGTTATTCACAGAAAATCTGAGATGAAGAGTTCCCATCCCCTGCATTTCCCCTCTTTTGCTGTCATACCTAATCTATGTCTAGGTGTATTTCAAAAGTTGTCTACATTTTAGGTATATAAGAGATACATATCTGATAACAGGATGGGAACAAGACATATGACTCTTGAGAGAGTATGTGACCCCACCTGCATAAAATGATTTGGTATTACTAACCTAAAGGACTATAACTGGTCCTTTTTCCAAGTGACTACAGCTTTTTTTCTAACCCTATCCCAGTGATCCCTACTTGGATCCATTTCCAGCTTGCAACACCATGTAACCTTGCCCTCGTTTTAGAGCACACCTATCTGACTGTACGCAGTATATTATTATTATTTTTATCTTGTTGGAAAGGAAGTCCTCCTGTGTACTTAGATTTGTACTCATGGAGTACCTGCCTATGCTTTTGCTTGGTAGAAAGTTTAATCCATAAAACCAAATTATAAATGTAGAGGGATAGAAATAGAGATTAAATAGGTTCTCTTTATAAATACAATATCAGAAAGAAAAAAAAAATGCGCACTTGCAAAGAAAAATAGATAATGATCTCAAAATAAAAGATTTAGACTAGATATAAGGAAGAATTTTTTTACAATGAAGATGACAAAACACTGTCACAGGTTGCCCGGAGAGGTGCTAGATGCCTCATTCCTGGAAACATTCAAGGTCAGGTTGGACGGCAAGTAAATATATACATCTATAAAATGGCAGGCACCTGGCCTGGTCAGTGGAGGGAGATAGGCATTTCTAAAAGACACTCACTGTCCCCTAGGTCAGGTGTTCAGCAAAGGCAGTAAGAATGATGTCAGAGAGGCCCTCAGTGGTTTAGCACAAAGAGAGATGAATCCTGCCCTCCTGGTCTATTACAGTATAAAGCTTCATGGTGACTTCTCCACAGAGGGTTGGTGTAGGAGAACTCCACCTTTGACTATAAAAAAAACTGAAGATTTTTAAAGGCTATTTACCATTAGAAATTTGATCCTTCACCACCGCAGGAGACAAAGTGCTTTGACTGGTGGTGATGTACAAGACACAATGCCCTCAACTAAAGGGAACTGGAAACCAGAGTGTAGCAAAGCAGGTTACAGCCAGTGTCAAGGCAGAAGGCCATAAGGCTGAAAGCTGCAAAGAGAGGAAGCAGACCAGGAACTATCAGTCAAACAGGCACTGGGTGGGCTCCTTTCTGTTGATCTGCACACTGCTGACTCTGCTGCCTTAAACAAAGGAAAATATTTCATTCCAGAGATTTTCATCAGTCTGTCATTAGTCCCCAATTTAATCTACAAACTGGGGAAAATGAAGCATTCAAAGCATCCCCAAACCCAGACTTCTAGTTAGTAACAGATTCCTCTCATGATTCCTTACATGAAAATGGGCAAAGATATTGCTGAGCATTGTCCTTTTAAATGACAATTAATAACATAAGGAAGCAGAACCACAGGACAACTTTAACAAACTATATAAAATGGTTTGTATAATTGTAGCTGTGATAAAAATGGATTCACCTTACTGAATATGTATCTCAGAGTATTTCCAATGCTTTTCTTCTAATGGATATTTTCTCAGGCCTCTAGTCTTGTTGAAGCTTTACTAAATTAGTCATCCTCTTTGACTCAGTTAAAAACATTTGTTCAGTTTAATTTTAGAAACTTTTAAGTTTTCTTCTTCTTCTGTGGGGAACTCCTTCAGCCATAATCAAACTCACTTTCTTCAACTAGATTGATGGTAAGTGTACAAAGCAAAGCTGCTCCAGCCTTCTCATGGGGCCAGTAAGAAATCTAGATCTCCTTTCCATATGTCTTCTCCTTTAGGGGCTTTTCAAAACCACTCTTTTTTTTTTAAGGCTGCTCTTCAAAACAAAAACAAAGTGAAAAGGACTGCTCAAAAGTTAATGTAAGCCATATTTCCACAGTTTTGATGAGACCAACCATTCCCTCAGAAGTGAAGCCCTGCAATTTCCTCAAGCTTTGGCCCTCATTCCTCAGAGGCAACAGCTTCCCCTGTGGAAAAATTGGTAATTAACCTGGATTTCATCATTAGGTAATATTTGGTAAAATTTGATTCTTCAAATCCAATCCCTAAAGAAATCATTTACAAGTGAGTGAAAAAACACAGATAAAGATGAGCCCAAATTGCTAAAAAAGTCTCTTCAGCCACACCTGCAATCCCCTTTTCTTTGCATTTCAGTTCATACGGATTTAAATTCTCGTTCCCTTGCAGATTCAAAGTCCTGCTGCCAATGAGACTCATTAGGTTCATTGTAAGGTTCACCTCTAACACAACCATTCCCAGGGAAGTGGTAGGACAAAAGTTTGGGTGAGATCTCCACGACTTGCTATGGCCGATCCTTCCCCATTGCCCACTCCCTTTTCTTTGTCTTGACTACTAAGCTGACAATTCCTGCATACTACCTCTAAAGCTAAGTGTCCAGTCTAGCTGGAGGGGTAAAAGGTGAGCTTGTCTATATCAGAGGGAAGGAATAATATAAATTGAGTCCTATGAGGCATACCAAAAAATAAAAAAAAACCAACCCAACCACAAATTAACAACAGCCCTCCATGTAAACTAACAGCTGAGTGGGATTCAAGCTGACCCAGTCAGACTCCTTGCTTTATCAATAAATTGCATTAACTCTGCCTTGATTATTTCCACTACAGAGGGTATCTGCAAGGTTATCAAGACCCAAGTGATTTAATAAGATCACAAAAAGATACAGCTGATAATTGTTTTCTGACAGGTTTATGTCTGCAACTGATGCGTCTTTTAAGGGTTTGATATTTTTGCAGACAAGTCTAAGGAGAAACATATGCTGTGCCTTATCACGTGTTGAGTGTAGGGTGGTGTGGGGGAGAGGCAGAGGGGGAGGTGGCATCGATTTGAAGCAAGGAAGCCCCTTCTTGTCACTCAGCCTTGAGAGCTTCTTAGTGCCTTGTTAAATGCACTGATAAATGCATATCTCAGTGAAGCTCTAGGAGGACTACTTCATGTTAGGAGATTTTATTTTAGAGATTGCCCTCTAGACAAGAGAAATCTGATTTCTGAACCTACACAAAAGGCTCGCTGTGCTTTGTGGGTGTATTGATCTGTCAGCCCTACAGCAGCTGTGAGCTCAAATGTCTGTGCTGCCGGCATAATCAGAAACATGCTACATACAGGATGCAGCAAGCTTCAAGAGCTTAACAAGGCAGATAGGGGGCCTGTCAATTCCTTTCAGGGCTAACAGCAGGGTAAAGAAGCGGTATACATGGGGAACTATCAAAGCTATTGCAACAAGAAAGAGATGAGGAAATGACTAAAGAAAATTTAAAACCACAAGAAAATCACTGGAAGACACACAGTACCAGATTATTCACCCATCGTGCAGATATGTTAGCATTACAGTACCCATGCAAATCCAATATGCAGACCAATTGCAGTTCCAAACCCAAAAACCTCCTTTCAAAATGTCTGGGTGATATCATTGTACCATGTTTACCTCTCTCATATTTTCCAGCAGTCGTGAAGCCCTCCTGTGTTGAGCAGAGCTTTTTATGGTAGGAAAGAATCTGCTTTGGTATTCTTAATATTTTTCAAGCATCTTTCATCATAATACAACATCATACTTTTGACTTGTGAATACATTTATATATTACTTTTATCTTGTTTTCAGTACATATATATTTTCTCCTAATGGCTTTCTGGTAAATGTATGATCTGACTTTCCACAGTTCGCATCTCGGTAAAATACTTGTACCTGACATTTTCTGAAACGATGGGTTTTGTTCAGGCAATAGCACAGTGCACAAAAGAAAGGTAATATTGGTGGTTTATAGCTTGTGGACTTGGCTTTGCAGTTAGTAAGTCATTAACATATGATCTATTCTTGCAAATGCTCACACACAGAGCGCCTTCAGGCGTGCAAGGTAGTACAATGAACTGGGAGCATTTCCTCCCCATGACTTTGCAGAATGCCTCTCAGTTTTCTTTTTCCAGGGACATACCATGGAGGTAGATGGAGGCTGAAAACCTGTCTGTGCTGCTCAGCATTAACACTGCTGGAACAATGAAGGGTGCTCTTGTTTGCTCCCTATGCTTGTTATTTGTGAATCACGTAAAAGGTACAGTTATCTCAGTTCTGCTTTCTCTTCTAGCATGTGAGCTTTTTAAGTGTTCATTAAGCATGCTCTCTTAGGTAGCTACCCTCACTACACATTCATAATGCTCAAAATCAATCAGACTTTTAAGACAGCTTTTGTTTGTCATTCATGTAGTTAAATGTAGAAACTACTTTCATAATCTTAAATTAATGAAAAAGAAGGTTCAGGCAAGAATTAAATTTAAACAGAGAGTGGGAGCAAGTATCCCTGAACACATCTGTAAACAAACAATTATGTCTCTTGCAATTTCTACAGAAAGTACCTACCGGTGAAAATCCTCAGTAACACATCGCTCTTTTCTGATGGCTGGGTCATAGAAAGTATCCATTAATGGGAACACTGGATCTTATTCATCCAGCAGCATCAAGATGAATCAGACCTAACAATGTAGTAGAAATACATCATTCTGCTATCTTTGCTTTGGTAATTAAGAATTTAGAAATGTAGATGTATCAAGCAATTTAGAAAGATAGATGTATTCATCACATAGCTAAGTAAACCATTCACATATTCATGGAATAACCTACCTTCACTCTAAAAGATAGATATGAGTCATTTTAAAGAGTATTTTCAAGCCTTAGGTGTCAAAATTGTGGCTGTCACCCACAGAGCTCTTCTGAGCTAACAGAGCCTTGTCCAGTAAGCTGCAGAGCCCACAAAGTCAAGTCACTAAACCTTTCTGTTCTCTAGTTACTCAGCTGAAAAATGTAGCCACTATTAAAGACTCTAATGGCTAAGGTATGGGTAAGGCAAAGCTCCTCGAGTCCTTGCTTGAGGAACTATCATATGTACAACTAATTCAGACAACAGCCCTGAATATGCCAAGTGTGCCTTCGTTTTGCTTCGCTTCCACCTCAGAAGTTAGATAGAACAATGTAACTTCTACCAACCAAGACCTAGAGAAGGGTCTTGGGATTTCTTCATACCTGTGTATCAGAGAACTCACAACCTGGGGCAAGTAGGGTCTTCCTCCAAAGATGAACCTGTAAGCCTTCATCAATGCAGCATGGAAGTCAGACGCTTGCTTTGGGAGAACTGCTGCATGAGACATAAAAAATACAGGTGGACTCCATCACACTCCAAATTCTATTTTACCTCTGCTAATGGAAAAGTAGCATTAGCTATACGTTAGCTACAGAAAAAAAACCAAACAACCCCTATCTTGTTTTACATCGTCTCACTCATCCCCATACTACATCTAGATTTTGGTCAGAGACAATCGATGCAAACTTTCTTATTGCAAAGGCATCTGAAATGCCAGTTCAGAGTCAGGCATGGTTTGGCTGCTGACAGACAGATAAACTGTGCTGCGTTCTCTCCTCTCTCATGAGACTGGAGTACAAGTAGTAGGAGTCAGAGCGTATGGAGGGATGGCTCGAGCTCTCATGCTTTTTCCATTTCTCTCTGATAAGCCTGAACTAAAGCAATTGCAATAGCTGCCTATTTACTTAACATGCTGTTTCATCTGTCTCTTCTCTTTTTCTGTTCCTCTCATTGCCTTTCATCTCTCACTACACTTTGAAATCACCAGGTCATTGAGAGAAGGATTGATATTTATTTTGTGTTTATAGCATCAAGGACTGTGAGGTGTTAAATGGCATCTGTAAGCACTTTCCAAAAAACAAGCAGGTAATATAACGCCTTTTGAGCAATTACTGTGGCAATGTTAATACGTATTTGCTCCATTGAACAAAATGGTGCTTACGGAGCAAATGCAATTCACTCTGCAACGTGAATGGTGATAAATCAAACTAAGAGGAGATGAATATTTCGACTTGGCTAATCTTAGTGACTCCAAACAACTTGAGTCTGCTCAGCTTTCACTACAGTTGCTGGAAATTATTCATGTTGCTTTCTACCTCTTCCCCAGTTTTCTCATACTACTGAAATACCATTGATCCCAGTGCAGCCTGTAACAATGAAGTCTCAGTTGCACTGTACTGACACAGAGGGCTCTTACTCTAATCAGGAATTAAAACATAGGACCACCTGATTAACTTCAATAACAGTATATCTTCATGTATAAGAAGTGATTTAAGTATCTGACCTAGATCTGGAACTCAGCTCTAATATTTACAAGCCATTTCAAATCTTGAAATCAGGGAGATCATTCGAATTGTTGATAAATGCAATGCCTGTGTCTTAGATAATAACTTAATAACAGAATTGGCATTTTGTTTTTTCAATTTGATACTATCAGGAAAGAGTTGCATTTTGGACAATGTAAACTGGGAAATCTTATGGGCTGGTGCAATTTGTGAGGCCTTACTTCATACCTGTGAAGGCAGCTGCAACAAGAGATTGTCTTTAGATTCAAATACAGGTTTGACACTCATATTGCCTGATACTTCAAGCAACTGGATCTAAAACATCACATGAGAGAATACCATGACTGGATCCATTTGTGACAGTAGCTACAAATATCTAAATAGAATAAAAAAGACTGATAAACAAACTTCTCTATTTGTCTATGACCATTCCAAGATATACACATGTGAAGGCAGTGAAAAGGATTTATCCAATAATCTTTTCTTTAAGTGATATCTTTAGCACATACATTCAATAGAATAAAGTCACTGTCCACTAAGCCTGTTCTAAATCTCATTCTGCAGTGATCTACAGATACAAATATACCTAAAAGTATGGTCTGTATTCATCACCCTTTTAAATGACAGACATTCAGAGAGAGGGCAAATGCAGGATATTGCTTTATTTTCTCTTTATTCCTTCCCTAGACCAGGCAAAGCACTTCTTAAAGGAAAAGGTAAAAATATTTATTTGATTCACTAGGATTTAAATAGTTTTCCAGGAGAACAGTTTCCAATTACTATTCTCTGTTTGCAGAAATAGGACTGTCATTCAGGGGATGTCCATGATTTCAATCATAACTCCAACAGTCATCAGGAAATAAAGGACTTCTAGGAAAAGCACTTATATCCAGGGATAACCAGTTGCTCTGCAGACCCTGTGTTAGCTTTATATATGGTTGCTGTTATCTAGTCTCTTTTTTTGGTTCAGATCTCAGCATCTGTTATATCCCTGCACAAGCACATATTAAGCTCTCATTCTTACAATATTAAAGATTCTTGCCTTCCAGAGCTTTCTCAGTGTTGTACCTCAGGTACATACAAAAATCAGACAAAGCTTAAGATCATGCTCTTAAGCCTTTGACAACTTTTATCAAGGCCTTCCAGATCAGTAGAGTTCAGAGCTGCTTTTTCTTTGCCAAATTTAGGGCCCGGTCACAATTGCTTATAACCAATTACAACCCATCAGTTAGGTCATATCTTTTAGGTAGTGGCATTGAACAGAATTAATCTAAGTTCTGCCCCTTGGACTTTATCCCTGAAGACTTCAGTGAGAACTTGACAGAACCATTAGTTAAAAGTGCTGTCATGGCTTCTTAATATAATTTTGGCTTATTAATTAATGAACCATGTAAATCACGTTCAATATCGTGATGAGTTAGCCTCAAATCAAATCTGTATGGAGGTTCAGGAAGGAAGGTGAATAAGCTCCAGGGTTTAGGAGCCTTTGGCTGTGTATGCTTTTTCTTCTCCTTTGACATACCTGACTAGTTTATACAGCCAGCACTGGAAGGGCAGTCTCTATTAGCATGGAAATAGCACGAATCTCTCCTCACCTCAGAGAACAGCTGAAAATGACCCCTCAAACAACCTGCAGAAGTAGAACTATCAGAAACCGCCTCTTTCTTCTTTCCAGATAGCAGAAGAATCATTGTGAGTCTGATCACTTGGGCTCAGAGGGGATCCAACAAGAAAAAACTTTCTCCTGGGCTATTTGCTCAGCCTTGGGCTGAAAACTTACTTAAAAAACCATGGAGTTGGACATAGACTGCTCTTTAATCATACCAATAAATAAATAAATAAAGGTAATAAGCACATCTATCTTAGACAAGAATAACCTCCTCATGTATTGCAGAGGACTCAAAGCTAATAGATTTACTAGGGAATGCCAATAGTGAGCAACAGACTCCCTCTCCCAGGCTAAAAGACAGAAATTTAAAAATAAAGCCACAGGAGAAAAAAAAATAATTAAGAAGTACAGATCGCAAATTATCAGACAAATTATAACAACGGCTGCTAGGGATATCTTAAGTACAGCACAAGAAACTATGAGGAGCTCTGAAGGGGTCACCTGGTTGAGAGGAGCTCTGAGGAGGATCTTTCCTCCATCCCACTGACACAGGAGGGGCGCAAGGAGAAGGCAGCACCCCTGCAAGGGAGGCTGCTAGCTCCCACAAAAAATCTCCTGCCTGAGAGGCTGCTTGCACCCTGGCTCTCCTCGACACTGCAAAACTTCTTCTGGTCAGAACAGACTGTGATGCTGAAAAGAGGACATTACAGGAGTATGCAAAGCAGGGGCACCTTCACCAGCCGCAGGCAAAGGTAAACCATAGCGGATAGAAACAGGCATGGAGGCTGCTGTTGTTTCAATATTTGTTTTCCCCGAATGCATCATCTAATAAATATTTTCCTGCAGTCTGGCTGTTACTGAGTTCTATCTGGGCACCTTCAGAGTGCACAAGCTCAGGTGCTGAGCATGACTCTCAGCTGCAACGTGACCACCATCAGCAGCAGGCGACTGCAGTGCAGGCCAGGCCAGGGACAGGAAGGATCGCATCACTGCACCCCCTGTGTATGAGACCCCCAGCAAGGCCATACACCACAGAGCTCAGAGCACATCTGAGATATCATTAGCTAGGTTAGCCTATATGTAATGACAAATGAAAGCTTGACTCTTTAGGCTCAAGCCATCCAACAGGGCTATTTCACTATCCACTTTTCTTTTTTTCTGGGTTGGGTTTTTTTTGAGACAGAGAAGTAGTTGAATAACCAGACTAGTAGCAAAGCCACTGAGTTCTTATACTGTCTTTGACAGCTTGTTGCGTGACTGACAGCATGTCATTTCACTTTTTTGTCTCAGTTCTTTTTTTTGTGTGTGAGGATAACAATAGTTCAAGTGGTTTTGAGAGACTAAATTCACCCATGTCCTGAGCCAAAGACCATTGAAGTAAATGGAAAAGCTCTCAATTACCTTGAAGGGCTTCAGGCCAGACCTTTCTTATTCAGCATTATAAGAAGCATATGAAAACCTTTTAAACAGTGCCATATGCGTCCAAAGGTATTGGTTATTATAGGACTGAGGAACAAACGTTTCAACTGATACAAGTACACATGAATAATACCTTTCCACGGTTTCATTTTTAGTGATCTTTGCTCCTTCTGAAAAAACCACCATGTAATACAAATAATGTCAATAGTCACAATTGTCTTCAATACTATATCAGACAAAGCATTCATTCTGTTAACCACGGACTTCTTTTAATTTGAGAAAAATGCAGACTTGGACAGATCTGAAGGTATTGCACTCATGTACAATAGCTGTCATTCTTTAGCAATCTATGGTCAGTCTTTAAACCTTTGTGATAGGTTTCAGTTGATTGACAGCTTGTGGGCCAGATTCCCACAAACAGGTTTTAAAGCTCCAAGACAGACCTAATTTTCTCTAATAAGATTAGATGCTGGAGTTCAAGACTGCCTTATGAATAAAAAGCCATCATTTATAATGGTCTACCTACTCTTATGCTCTACAGAGACTGACAAACTTTACTGAAACTCGGGACTGAGGTCAATAAACTCTTATATCTGTCGAGAGCCTTTATGGTCACAAGGATCAATCTAATTTCAAGATCAAGGTCTTTACTGCAGTCAGGTAATTTGGTACAGAAGCTCAGCAACAAACTGAGACACAACAGAAAGAAAGCATCAGTGTTGGTAGGGATGACAGCGTTTATTCTCTTCAGGCCACAGGCTATTTGTGTTGAATAGCACAAATACAGGCTGGGTGAAGAATAGATTGAGAGCAGCCCTGAGGAAAAAAACTTAGAGGTGCTGGTTGATAAGAAACTCAACATGAGCCAGCAATATGCGCTGGCAGCCCAGAAAGCCAACTGCATCCTGGTCTGCATCAAAAGAAGTGTAGTCAGTAGATTGACAGAGGTGATTCTGCCCCTCTACTCCACTCTGGTGAGACCCCACCTGGAATACTGTGTCCAGCTTTGGAGTTTCCATCACAGGAAGGACATAGACCTGTTGAAGCAGGTCCAGAGAGGGCCACAAACATGATCAGAGGGCTGGATCACCTCTAGTATAAAGACAGGCTGAGAGAGTTGGGGTTGTTCAGCCTGGAGAAGAGAAGGCTCTGGGGAGACCTTACAGAAGCCTTCCAGTACCTGAAGGGGGCCTACAGGAAAGATGGGGGGAGAATCTCTATCAGGGAGTGGAGGGATAGGATGAGGGGAACAGTTTTAAACTGAAAGAGGGAAGATTTAAATAATAGGAATAAATTCTTTAGTTTGAAGGTGGTGAGAAGCTGGAACAGGTCACCCAGAGAAGCTGTGGATGCCCCATCCCTGGAGGTGTTCAAGGCCAGGCTGGATGGGACTTTGAGCAACCTGCTCTAGCGGGAGGTGTCCATGCCCATGGCAGGGGGGTTGGAACTAGATGATCTTTAAGATCCCTTCCAACCCAAACCATTCTATGATTAAAACAAAGAGGAAAGTGGAGAAAAATGCCATTTGAAAAATGGCTAGCATTAAAATCATGGGTTATGTGATATTTCTGAAGCAAAATTATTTTTGGAGGGGAAAAAAATGAGTGACACTAAACCATGTAGATACAATCAAATTATTCACTGAAGTTACAGACCACAATGAAAAAAAAATAAGCCAAATGTGTCAGTGTTTTCTACAAAAGGGTGTCCATTTCTTCAGAATGTAGTAACTTTGTGGCAAAATTTACCTCATTGTTAACAGAAATCTTAAAAACCTTCTTGAAAATATTTTATAACACTATAACAAAGCATTTTCTGTTGAAGTGAAATGTTTTATTCAGAACAGCTTCCTTGTCCCTCTGCATTTTCAAAATGATCAACAAATTAGAAAACAAAACAAAAACTATCATTCATCCAGTCCTAATAGAATAATTGCTTAACAGAGTTGTGCTCGAGGGTTCAGAGTCTCCAGCAGTTACAGAGTATAAAAAGAGAGAAAATGGGAGAGATAAGGTTGCAGGGGAACTCTAACCCAATAACCCAGACATTTTGCAGGCAGTAAATGCTGAAGTATTATCATAATAATTGACATCACAAATGCTCCAAGCGAAATATATTGATTGCCAAGGTCAGCATTTTAGGCAGTAACAGCAGACATCCTCATCCATTAGCCCTGAAATATTGATTTCAGTCAGGAAAATAGAAGCCAGAAAAGGAAAATACTTGAGCAATAAAATGATCTTTCTCTATCTTTGTCTTCCAGACATGGGAACAGACACCCTGTTCAGAGTATGTCAGCACTTAACAGAATTGCTGAAGACTCACATGGATTTGCCATTCCTCAGCCTATTCAGCATGCATTTGTATTCAAAATGGCTAAAACCAGACCACTTCAAATGTAGAAGCCAGAAAACAGACAAGGGCATAGCTCTGGGTTTGTCTTGCTTGATAGACCAGGAACTATCTCAAAACTGCCAAGTTCTCTTCTTAATACCATTAGAGACAGTACAAAGAAAGTGCTTTGTAAATGAAACCTGGTAAGTGCCAAATGCTTAATGATACAGCCAATGCCAACCATCAAGAAAGCCTCCCAAGACTTTCTGAAAAATTGTTTTCTCAGTGATTATTGCTTCAGGTTTTTAAGCTGTATTACTTAAAATGAAAACCAGTGTGATGAACCACAATAAACTAGATTTTATAAATATGGACAGAAGTGAAATGTTTTCCCAAACACTTAAACAATTCACAGCATCTATTTTTTTTAAGACACATAATTGGCCGTGCCTGTTTGTGTGACTAAATGTTGTTCAATGCTAACTTATATCACTGGGTGAAACCATGTTGTAAAAAGGTGCTTTATGAGGATGACTATAATTATTTTCTAATCCATATCCAGAAGGCAAAGGTAAGCATCATTCTCAGAATAACTGACTCTCCAGGAGTATGGGTTTTTTTTTCCCTTTAATAACATTCCTTGTTGCCTGATAGAAATACTTATCTTTGTGCTTTTTTTTTTTTTCTGTTACAAAGCAAATTTTCAGGAAGAATGCAGCAAGAATTGAGTGGAGCCTTAATAAACCTACTGCTATATATATATGGGTTTAGTGTCCAAACTAGCATGCAGATAAGTACACTATGTGAATTCGAACAAATAGCTGGCATCTGCCAAATAATAATCCGTGCAGCAAGAGCTGTAGCAGCCATAACTACAGCAAGCAGTGCACAACTGAAAAGTGATGGTTATACCCCAGGAATCTTGGAACACACAAGAAAATAAAGCATGGCAGGAAGCAAAATTATTGCCTTTCAATTTGAGGGTATAGTAAGAAAAGATAGCACGTTAAGTGGTTTTAGAAAGTAATAACGAGCTTGACTATTTTTGGTCCCAGTATTTATATCTGTGAATTATCGGCTGGGACTAGAACAATATACACATTGCATGATTTCTTTTTATGCTAATCCAATCACAAAATTAGTCCTGCTTCAACATTCCTGTGTACCATTGCATTACAGCTGGGAATCTTTCATTGCAAAGGGACGTATATAAGTCTTACATTTATGTTGTCTCTTTCTTCCTGTAAGTTTGCATTGTATGTCCACAGAGTGCATATTCACAATGAAGATATTGCTATTTCCTAGAGAAGAATGCAACAAGCTCAGTATGACCACAACTTGGGCAGCAGCAGAGGGAGGAAATTTTTGCCAAGAACACCAGGAAAAGCACCATGGTAACCACCAGTTTTATGTAAAGACACATTGTTACTGTGAATGACCACTGCAATGAAACACTGAATCATATTCCTTTATCAGTTTATTCCCTTGGGAAAGTAAGAGTGAAGCCACTTGTATAAGCACTCAATGCCAGAGCCCACTGTCTGTCCCTGGAGATATAGGCTTTTCCATTAAAAAAA
Organism: Scolopax mira; assembly: GCA_004320125.1. Lineage (NCBI taxonomy): Eukaryota > Metazoa > Chordata > Aves > Charadriiformes > Scolopacidae > Scolopax > Scolopax mira. The sequence goes on from BJBW01005804.1 coordinate 18,531, forward strand.
AAAAAAAAATAAAAAAAAAATGTTTTTCTCTGGTCCTCTGTATTCACATTCTCAGCAGTGAGATAACTACTGACTGCTCTGACTAAAAACCAGCTCTCTCTCACCCATGAAATACTGTTGATTTTTCAAAACCAATTTTCAAGAAGGAATTTGAACAGACCAACAATCAAGGCAAGATGGCTACCTTACAACACCTACCTAGCACAAGCAAACAAAAAGGAGTAAAAAAACTGGCCAACTGCCCTAGCAGGCCTACACATTAAATCCAAAAGACAAGCCCCTCAATACATAATGGTACAGTGATCTTACTATTATTATATAATCTCTATTATGTATTGATTTCCAACGCAACTGGCAAGACTCAGTACAAAGGAGTCAGGATCGTTGCTTGTATGTAGGGTCAGCAGTTCCTGGCTTCCCTTCTCTCCGGTGCTCTTAGATGAGATAAAGCTAGATCCAAAGTTACTGTTGTTTACACTTTTATACTGTCAACCATGCGCCAAATAATCATGTGAAAAACATCCACCAGTTTTACAGCAGACATTCAGATGACTTCCCATATACTTTCCAAATGTACATTTTCATAAAGGAGAGCAAACTTCCATGCACTGTACAGAAAATCAAATTACCAACAGACAGAAACTAGCTGCCCTCTTTTACTGAATTGTCTGTCAAGCATGAGGTTTACCAGTTCAGCTCAGGTGGAAAAAAATCTTACAAGACAATTCACAGATTCTTTGTCTTCAGAAAAACTTAAAGAGAATTTTTTACCACTTGCCATTTCTCCAGATAAGCAACATAACCATCAGCAGTATTTGCAAGCGAGACAAGTGACAAACGATTAAACATTTAATGCCTTTAAATTGGAGCAATTTCCTTTAAGGGGAGAGAACATTCACTTCCCTGGAGCAACTGGCTTAAACAAAAAGCTCAACTTTATCAATATCATAAATTTATTCTACCTCTAACTGACTGCAAGGTAACTAAAATTAGTGGTGTCCATAGCCTAATTTCATCAGGTACATATTAAACCAACTTTCAAGGGATGAAATATAAAATTTGATTAATTTTGTGCACATCAGAGCAGGCTGAAAGTCCCAGAAAGTCGTGTCTCTACTATCCATCAGCGTCCTAGCTGGCTAAAGTCTCACAGAGGCTTATTGGTGTTTTGCTCTCTTGCTCTCACGTCATGCTCTAAACTAAATGTTATCCAACAATCTAAAACTCTATTGTACAGAGGAAAAAAAAAAAAAAAAGGAAAAAATACGTAAATAAGTGAAGAGCAATGAATGACAAGTATTGGAATTGAATGAAATTAAAGTCTAATATGCAGTCTATGTAGCTGCAGGTTGGTCTGCCTCTGGGGTGGACAGGGAAGAACAAATATGCTTTGAGAAAGACTCCTCTGGATGTTCAAGGACACCTGAGAAATATGCGAGTACTGGAGAAAGGAATTGTGCAGAAAGCACTCCTAGTAACCACAGATTTAGCTTTTCAGAGATACAAATATGAACACAAAATATTCTAGTTTGAGCTCCCATCTGCTAAAAGAGATATCTTTTGGTCAGTGCTTGCAAAGAGATTTTGAGTTTAGCACTTGTTTGTATAATGCATGTCCTCTACAAATATTTGGAAATGTCTGAGTCTTTTTGACAGTTGTTACGGACATTGACCTCTCATCTCTGGTTTAGAAAAAATTCTAAGCACATATTGAAAAAATATCACATGTAATTTGGGAAATAAACCAATGTGTTTTCAGACATACATGCCACAAATGTACTATGACTGCAAATCCAAACACATTTACATATAGTTACTATATAGATATGGATATTGATTCCAAAATTCTCCTTCCCTAGACCAGATTCTATTGAGGCTAAAGAGACTCAATTAATACATGGGGAAAGGTTAACTCAAATCTTTGAAAGGATCAGCTCATGCTGTGACACCCCCTAAAGAACAAACTAATCATAACCATGCTGTTATGCACAGAAAACAGACATCCCTTTTCTGTTATCAAACATGAGCAGTTCTCTCGCCTTATGCAAAAATGTCATCCATCAGCCAGATCTAGGAGCACCTGAACACTGAGTACTCTGGTCTAGTACCCCTTTCACAGAAAAAACAGAACAGGAATTAAAAAAAAAAAAAAACAACCCCAAAACTAAACCAAACCAAAACAAAACCCAAAAAAACCCCCAAAAACCCACCACAAACAGAAAAGGTACTTGAAGTGTCAGAAGACAATTCATGCCTAGCCACAGGAATTTCTCTGCTGACCCCCTCAGACAGACCTAGATAATTTATTATCACAGTATAATGTCACTGCACATCAAACACGTGCTACAATTCCAGGAACTAGGCCAATTCTTTCCACATTGCCCTTCTGCATCAATCCCATTAGCTTTCCAGCACATCAGGTCTCTAGTGCAAGAGATGAGTATTTGTGCATTGCTGTGCGCCTTTGTCCACAATCCCCAACAAACTGGAATCTCACGGTCTCTGGGAGTATTTATGTTTGCTAATCCATTCTGGACTGCCTCTCTTTGTTTTATACCCAAATATGATACTCCCATGGAAACTGGATTAGTAGCAAAACATCTTTTGTAAAGGAATTCAGTAATTCCAATTGAAGAGTAATCCTTAGGAAAAGAGAAAGCCACAGAAATAAAGACAAGTATATTCTATTAGGGGTTTATTTATCTACAAATTCACCTTTCCTTGTGTCAAGTTTATAAAAAATAGCAATTAATATTTTGCTAGGTGGTGAACTATAGAGCCTTGGACAGAAACACCGTGAAACTGTGATCTATCCCCACATAAAAATTGCGATGGGTTGTGCAATACACTAGGATGATATTTTAATATCAACAATATAAGCTATAGTACCTGAGCCATAATCTATCTCTGTAAGTGGAATGAGTTCCTATGATTTGTTGGCCCTTAGGTTGAACTTCAACCCAGCTGACTAGCAATCAGATAACTACACTGTTATTTTTGGTGACTGTACTATGTTAAACTGATAATGAAAACAAAAAAAAAACAACACTAAAAAGATATTAAAATTGCTAGCAGTGAATACAGAAAGTTAATCCAATGCTGGCAAAACGAATCAGCTCCAGTGTAACTAGGTGAGTTTAAAAGATCTTCATATGAGAGGGTGGTGACTTCTTGATCCATTATAATATAAATACAGGTACACATCTGACCACAACATTTTATGTAGTCTTTGTAGGAGCACCAGTATTGAGTTCTGGTCATTCTGCTATTCACCCAAATAAAATAATTTTCTTTTATTTCCATTTTCCTTCTGCAGACAAGATGCTGGGACATGGGCTTCCTCTGCTCTGAACAGTGCCACTGACAAACTTTGCTCCCTCTCCAGGTTGCCTTCTGAACACCTGCAATTTCAGCTACAACAAACTGCACCTACTAATTCACCAGGATCCTCACAGTTCCCGGAATCTCATCAGCAAGAAAACAGAGGAAATATTTTAAGAAACTGGAAAAGAAAAGCAAAATGATCTGCAGAGAAAGACAGGCTCAGGGATAGATGTGAAATGGATCTCAAGCATCGTGATAATGAATAGCACAACACCTAGCACTCAGGTGCCTGGCCGCAGGAGCAGCTGCCTCAGTCTTGAGTCAGATGTTTATTATTTGACACAACATGAGGAACATGAGGTACCTGGGAACGTGACTCAGCTGTGAAGATTGTGTTAACAGTTTTTAATTAGATTTTCTTTTTCAAAACAACTTCTTTGCATGCTGGTGCAAGGAAAAGATAAAGGTGTTTTGTTTTTTTTTTTCCCTAACAGAATGAAAGCATATCTCTCCTGGAAATGCATGAAATTCAGTATTTCTGAACATCATAAATAAGCTACATTTTATTACTAATTCTCAGCATAAGATTATAGCACCAGTCTTGTTCTTTTTCCCTGGTGTGGCCAACTCAGTTATGGAATTAGAAGAAGAGCTCACAAATCCGGGTAATTCACAAGGTGTCTGGTAGCACCATGCACCCCTCCCTATCCGGAGGTGTGAGCCGTTGCTGTGCTTGTGGAAACTTACTGTCTGTCAGAGCTAGAAGCCAGAAACCAACAGTTGAAAGCCAGCAAACAAAGCTTTGCAGGGTTCTTTATTGCTGTGCTGAATGAGATGGCGGGCACAGCCTCTCCACCACAGGGCAAAAAGAGAGAGAAAGTATTGGTGGAGGTCAGAGATCATTCTGGAGATTTGAAGATCATACAGTTCATGAAAGAGCTGTAAGTCATCTCTAAGTCTGAAGCATGCTGAATTGCTTTGAATTAAGTACTACTTAAATAAATACTATTACCAGGAAGTCATTTTATAATTGATTTTAAGTTTCTTTAAGAAAAAATGTATTTGTAAATAGATGGTAATGAAGTCCATTTTAAGCAACAGTTTAATTTGCTGCTTCAGACTCTGATGTCCTAACTTACATGGGCCAGTCACTCCACAGCAGACATGCTGTGCCTGGAGGCTGCTGTGGTCAGGAGCAGAAAGATGATTTGAAGCAAATCCTCTACTTGGCTAACCCATGGGACAGCATGCATTGACCCAGCCTGCAGGATGTCCCTGGTACATGTAAAACAGGTTCCTTTCAGAGGAAACTGAACCATAACCACCACTCCAGATACCTATTCATATGTAGGTTCCTGCAACCCCTGATGGGGACACTGAGGCTTGAACCAAGAAGTAAGCCACATCACCACTAAGTCTTGTAGCATTTATCAAACATGCTTAAAAAAGGTCTCGAACCATTGGAAGCCCCTGTGACCTTCCTGCAATGGTGGCTCCCGCACCACATAAAGGGGTAAGTGCTGCATGGGCTTCCTATTTGCTGATGATTTGGAGTCCTCAAGTCATCTTTAATGCTCCTTCTCTCCCCAAGCATTAATGTGCTGTCTTTACCTACTGTATCTTCTGCTGCTCTCTCCCTCCTTTGCTAAATCCCTTTGTTTCTTCTAATGCCCTTTTCATTATCCCCCCTTTCTAATTGCTTTCTCCTACAATCATGACAACATCAAGCTTCAGCATCCCCCAAAATCCAAGCTTAGCCAAAGACCAAGCTCCGTTGTAAATCTGCACTGTAAGTGCACTGAAAGTTTCTTGGGCGGCTGCACGAGCCAGTGCTAGTCCCAGAAGGCTGTTAAACTCACTGCAGGCTGCAAGAGGATTGGCAATCAGTGCCACAATAAATCTGGGGGGAAAGCAGGGCTCCTAAACCTCTCTCACATCACCTTCTGCCTACCCACCACAGCAGGCAGTGCAGTGATCCACTGCCATTCCCAGTTTTGGCACACAGCCGCATGGATCCCATGCCTTGACTCAATCCTGACCCCACACCCCTTGCTAGTGCAGAGATTGCTGTTCTTTGCCAACAGTCTGATCTTAAATTTGAGGGCAGCTCAGAAAGTTAGAAATGAGGGCTTCTGAGCGAGCCATTGCTTCTTACAAATCTCTCCTAGATATGCAGCAGATCTTTGAGGAAAAAGAAGTAAAGATTCTGAAATCATTTGGATCAACAACAGGTTAGGATCCTGTGTCAGCAGCACAGGAAAAAAAAAAAGAGAGAGAGAGAATTAGGCCTCCCAGAGAGTAGTTTTAAGAAAGTAATTAATTTCATTCAGGAGAGTCAAGAAAATTTCATAACAATTTGTCCTTATGGCACAGGAGGCTAAAAGAGAAAAGACACCTGCCTTATTAAATTTGAATCTCCAGAGGCAGTTTGTAAAATTATTAATTGTATAAATACATTAATCAGGAGAGTTCTGTGTCTTCTTTTACTTCACATAATGATTCTCATGTGCCAAAATGTCATTTTTTTCACAAATAGAACTGCTGGCAGTATGTACAAGTACTTCTATTTGAGATAGAAAAACCTCAGAAGTAGGGAAAAGATGGACAAGGAAAATTATTCAGTCATGTTGGCTCTCATATACATCTTCCCACCCCTTTGGCAAGAGATTTGAAAACTGAAACTTGAAGGCATCTTGCAGTATCTAGTACTCATCTAAGGTAAATAAACAATGGCAGAGAGCATAATCTCTCCTCCTCTTTCCTCAGATTAATCTGATTTAACGCACCCTCTCACAGATAAGGAACAGCTAAGGTGCAGATAGTCGATCTTAGTAAGCTTGTTCTGTTTATTTACAGTTCTGGCTAGGAAAATTGGTTAGGCTGGACTTGAGACTTGTTTAATTTCCCATGAGACCAAGTGAGAATGAGGAGTTTTCCTCAGGTTTTGTGGGAATGGCTAAATTGGGATTTCCAGCCGGTGCCGGGTCTCCCCTACTGCTCCCCAGCACTATCCCCTCTGGCCAGTGCCCACTCCCCTCCTGCAGCCCTGACTGGATGTCTTGGAGCTGCTGCCATCACATCCCCTCCTGGGGCCACGCAGGGGCTGCTGGATTGCTCGTACACGTAGTCTGTTCCTCATTAGCCATTAGACCTAATGGGGAAGCAATGAAAGCCTTCGTTGACTCCTGGACTGTGCTGATGGTGGGAAGAGGGAGATTAAGAGTCTGCCCTGGGAGGGCATGCAGAGCGCACAGGTCTTGAAAGTGTCCTTTTTGGTTACTGCTTGTATGTATTTAGTATCACAATAAATGGAATAATAATAATAATAATAATAATAATAATAATAATGGAATAAGAATGGAGTAAGTATAAGAATAAACCAGCAGATGCCTTGATATCGTGGGCCACTGTGAAGAAAAAATGCTGTTGCTGTCATACCAATCCCCATAGCTGCCTCTTTCCCCTCTAGACCTTACCCCTCCAGGTGGTCTCATGGCTTTGTGGTACCTGGTCTCATTTTGGCAGGGCTGAGCCTGGGCTCCTGCAGGCTTCCCTTGCCTGGCTCTTGGTCCCTGCATTGGGCATGTGGCTGTTGCCAGCCCCCTCCCACCCCAGCACACCTGCAGCTTCCCTGCGTGACGCCCCGGCTTTCCCCAGCAGACGCGGTCAATGTAATCGTTTCCACAAGAACTTCTTGTTTCATTTCCACAACTTTCTCCGCTTGATGGAAGACAGGGATCATCACTGCTAATGTTAACATCACACCAGGAATTAATGCTACAAAATTCCCCTTACATCTAACCTTACACTTCAGTGACAGTCCTTAGATGAATAATGAGAATTTAACCAAGTAAAGGAATTACAAGATCAGGCCCATAGTGAGTTTTATAAACACAGAAATGCCTTAAATTTTCTACATTGAGTCTTCTGTTATTTTTTACCATGGAAGTACTGAGGTCACATGAGCCAGGGCAAATGCAGGTCACAAAGATTAATATAGAGATTTATCGTGTCTATAGTATACAAATGTGCATATTGGATGACCCAAAAAAATAATGAAACCTAAGACGAAAGTACTCACAATAAAGGAATTTTGATACTTTAAACAGCTCTGCTTTATTTTATAATGTTCCATTACCTCACAAATAATGTAGCTGTCATAACAAATAGTAACAGTGATAGATACTAAGAAAAGCTGGATGGTGTGCAAGACTGTGGATACAGCTCCAGTGTTCAGATCTGAATCTACTTTAACTTAATATTTCTTGGATTGCTCAGCCCTGGCAAGGGCCGTTACAGTATTTCTCAATCTACAAATCTAATCTGTATCAAATAGCATATAGTAAAATGTAACATTGACCTGAGAGCAGTTGTTTAAGACCGTATATGGTTTTTACACAGATGAATCTGTGTGGTTAGGCTTCTATTTGGAAGACTCATCCAGACCTCACAAGCTTTTCAAATACCTTTAAAAAGCAGCCAAGGAAGAATGAGGTGCCCCATCATTTGTTGGCTGGATGCCGTCCATCATGTCTGCAATGTACCAGGCTGATCTCAGGCTCAACGCAGCTGCTGTAGGCAGCATCAGCAGCACTACCATTTGTTAAGTGTATTTAGAGCAGGACTCCATATTCAGTTGATTAAGATCAGAGGATGATAGGCTAAATCAGACTGGGAAGGATCTTGGGAGGTCTCCAGTACATCTCTTGGCCCAAAGCAGCGCCAGCTCTGGGGGAAGACCAGGCTGCTCAGGGCTTGGACCAGTCAGGGCTTGAAACCCTCCGAGGATGGATATGGCACAGCTGCTCAGGGTAACCTACTCCACTGATTCCCTCATGGGGAAATTTCTCCCTATTCTCAGCCTGAATCTCTCTCATTTTAAATTGTGCCCATTGCTTCTCACCCTCCCACCCTGCACCACTGTGAGGAGCCCAGCTGCATCTCCTCCGTGACCCTTCATCAGTGCTGGGGGTTTTTAGGACTTCAAAGCTGTCCCTTCTCCAGGCTGACCCAGCCCAGCTTCCCCAATCTCTCCTCATGGGGTAAGTGTCCTGGTCCCCTACTGCCTTGGGGGCTCTCACCTGAGCTCCCTCCAGTTTGTTCACATCTTTCCTGTGTCAGGACCAAAACTGGACTCCATATCTAGATGTGGTCTGAAAAGGGCCACACAGAGGAATCCCTTCCCTTGATTCTTAAGCCATGTTCCTGACTACACAGCTCAGGAGCCATTGGCTGCCTTTGCTGCCAGGGCACAGCATAGGCTCATGGCTTTCTTGCAGAGCTGCTCCCCAACCCCTCTGTTCCCTGACAGTGTCGTTGCAGGGGCTCATCCTTCACAGATGCCAGGCAAGTATCTGCCTCAGAACAATTTATATGAACAAGGAACAAAGATGGTTTTTTCCAAGTTTAAGAAAGTCCAGTAACATTTTCTGCAAGCAAGTTATTCCCCATCTCTTGGGATTCTGCATATGCATTTTGCCATCTTCTGAAAAAAGCTGTAATTGTAGACAAGCTGTCTGTGAAGAATTGCAGAAGGTTGAAGGGTAGTACAATCAAAATGCCAGAATTATTTTGGCAGAACAAGCTGTATCATGAAACCAAAATGTTTCATCAAGAGTTGATTTCCTGCAGAGCTCTGCAGAAATGCCTCACCAGTCTGAAGCACTGTGCTCTCGCCAGGAAATCCCTCCTCCAACCATCCTCATCGCAGTGCTGCAAAGAGCTGTAGGCCAGGCAAGACCTAATCCAAGCCATGCCTTATAGGAATATATATCTACAGTAGGATTTGGAAAGGTAGAGTTCAGGTTTTCTCATTTCCATGTAAACTGGATTTGTCTTGAGTAGAAATTCTCTCGAGACAAATTCTCTCTTGTTTGGGGGGCTGGAGAATTGTCGTTCTTGAACATAACCAGGGGGTTGTTTGCAGACCTGAGTTTCATTGGAGGGAGGAAACCATCAACCCAAAACCTGAGATGAAATTGGCTGGGCATCGGTCAATGCTGGTCCAGCCAGCTGGAACTGAGGGACATCAGCCCAATATTGGCAGAAACAGTCGAGATCACAGAAATTAGGCCTCTGGTGTCAGGAGTTTGCACATGCTTCAAGGTCTGCCATGAATGGCTCTTAACTCATGAGGGCCAGATGTATCTGGCTGAGGCTGTTGGCTTTGCTCAAGGTAACAGAACATTAGGCTGCACATATAGGCCCTGTGAACATTTATTTGTGATGCTGGGAAACATGCATAGCTTATCCTAGGAGTCTCCTGATATCACCTCATGACATCCACTCTATGTATGCCCTGCTTACATTGAAATGTTTGAGTAGACAACTCGAGCTCTTGAAAGCTAGGAAATGCCAAAACTCATGCAATTCTTCACCTCTTTCATGCTTGAGGTCATGTTGTCTTTTACTGCCTACACATCAACCAAAGCATTAATTAGTTCAAGCCATATAAAGTGTTTAAAAAACCTAAAAAGCCTGGTTTGCAATTTAAAATGGGATCCAGATGCCCTCATCATTTCAAGAGAGAAAAAAAAAAAGCACTAAGTGGTAACTTTTTTCTGTGTTATATGGCACGCATCCAAGACGAACTTGCATATAAAAATAAACCTCATGAGTTCATTGTTCTGAACTTACAGCCAAATGTCCTGTTTGTCTTCTGTTGAGCTTAAATGTTTTGTGACTAAGTTGTATAAAACATACTTTTCAAAAAAACCCAGTAACAGTAACTAGCGAAATCTAAATAATATAATGCTTTGTTTCTTTGTATACTTCTAGCCGTTGCACAACCTTTGGATCTTCTGACAGAATTAATTTGAAAATAGCCTAAATATTCATTTATTTCTCTGTTCCCATAGAAACTCTGACAGCAATGATTCATTTCTAAGAATTATTAAGTCCCTGACCATATAATTCATACTGTTCTTCTCCAGAAGGTTCCAATAGCTTGCACATTGTACTGAAAAGAAAGCTCACCTGCAGGACAGATTATCTCTTTTAGTTTGTCGGCTCTGCTTTCTTGGGAATGGACAGCCTTGCTTTTTCATTACAGGTAATTTGCAAAAAAAAACCCTAAGCATCGCAAGTGTTACCTTCTGCCGTGGTGAGGAAAGAATTGAATTTGCTCTGCCAAACCGGAAGCACGTGGGATGAATGTACCCTGCTGCAAACTGGGAGGGACCCTGCAGCCTAATACAGAAATTGTCTCATACCACACGAGAAGGGACAACACATCAACTGGGATGCGGTGAGGGGGGCAAGGCCCTGACAGCCTCTCTCCCGACCCAGGGTGGTTCTTGCCTGACTTTTAGTAGACTTCACAGCAAAAGAGTGACTTCCCCAGAGCAACTAGAAAAATGAGCAAAACCAGCAATCGACACAAAAGTATTAAGCAAAAAATGGACCCTTCACCTCCAATCTGGACACTATCCTTGTCTATGTTATTAACTCTTCATACTCGTCCTTTCTCTGGAACTTCAGCTTCCAGACCTTTTCAATCCTTAGCTCTGTGCCGAGACCATCAAAAGAGGCAACAGTTGCACTAATTTTTATACTTCACTTCAGTGTTCTAGCACTTGCTTGGTGAAAGTACCTAAGAAAATCAGCTCTGTCCCACAGCAGAACAGCTGAGGGACTTCACTTACCTCCTCAGCAACACAGTGCCTGCTAAAGCAAACACAATGAATGGTTTCTCTGGCAGGAGGAGTTGAAGTGAGTTCAGCTCATGAGGATTTTGCACCCTCAGAATTACAACACAAGAGCAGAAAAAGATACACCAGCTCCACCATGTTGCTCAGTCATTTTCAGTCGTAAGGATGTGATAGCACAGCTAGTGCAATGGTGCACAATGCACAGTTGAACTCAAAGACTATTTTTGCTCCCAAGATTTATCAAGTAGATGTTGGCAGGTGAGAAACAGATGCAGAAAACACCCCACAGCTGCTGCTTGCCAAGTGACCATCAAGCTGTTCTGCAGCACTGAAAACCAGCTCTGCCAGTGACATTATAATAAAATACACAGAAGTTTAAAATGGTTCCAAGGCTGCATGGACAAGTCAAGAATCATAAACAGTTATATTTAATTTCCAATCTGGAAATTGGGTGATGGAAGGGAAAGTCACATAGGGTCAACTAATTCCTTTTTATCTACCAGGGTAGAAAATACATACTGGTCTTCCTTTACAGTGCAGTGGGGCAGTCTTGCTGCAAACCCATCAAATCAAATGACTGAACACATGGAAGCTTCAAAGGTTTAAATTTTGAATGACTGCAAAAGAAAATTCAATCATATAAAAGGGAAAACCAAATAATAAATAAATAAATTTAAAAAAACATTATAATTTGGTAATGATGCTCATTTAGGTAATGCTACACTTAAGCATTTTCTATCCACATTAAAGTATATTTGTGGCTTTCATATATACATGCTAGAGGACCATTAACAGATGCATTAGAAAACTAATCTGTCAGTATAACAGAAACTAAAACGACATTTGCAGGGACTTCTCCCACCCTCAAAATCTGTAAATACAGTCAGTTTGGCAGCTCTCAGTTTGCATCGTGGCCCATGATTCTGGTGGGACTGTCCTGTGTGTAACCATAAGCAGGGTGAGGGACAGAGCACAAGAGACAAGTAGCACCAGCGGACCTCATTAACAAACATGAGATTGAGTGTACACCAAGCACAACAAGCTCCTAATGAGCATGTACATCTCTACATGCACTGTTAGTCAGACTAGTGAAAAAACACACAGTAAGAAGTATCTTCAAGATCAAGAGCAGAACTGAACAGTGAGCTCTGTTACTCTTATGAATGATGCACCGAAGTGTTCTGGAGCAGCTTTTGCTCTTGCTATTATTGGGCCTTATGTATCATCTAGGTGTACAAGGTAATTTACAACAAGCAGAATTTGTCAAACGCAACATAATTCTTGTTGCATGGTGCTGAGAGCACAGAAGCCATGGCAGTTTTAGTACCATAAAAACAACTCAAGAAGGCACCACCTGGGCTCTGGACTTCGACACATGACCACACTATCCTGCCCATCACAACAAATCATGTGGGTCAGAGGGAAGGAAAGCATTTTCACTCAATGGTCAAATGCAGAAAAGAAAAGCCCCGTGGGTTTTTGGATGTAGTCTGGATGTAGTAAGATCTGGATGTAGTAAGAAAAAGTAACATCCAAGTTGGAAGTATAATTTAAAGCATAAACACTGTAATTTCAGTATCAGCATTATAATTTAAGCTCCTCATGGACTGAAAGCATTGTTTTGGTTATGGTTAAAACTAGGAGATGAAAGAGAAAAAGATCAAATGGAGAGTAAGTTACCAGCTAGGAATGTTCAACATAGACAAGATACCTAACTAATTTTGTGGTATGTTGATGTGGCAGCTTCTGGCGTGCCTTAAATATCCAAAGTGAACATGTCTTAGACATCAGAAAACAATTGCTGTTGGTTGAAAATACAGAGCTTTTTGTCCAGAACATGAGCTGCTTGGCTGCACCTACTCTGGTGTATCTATTACAGTGCCGAGGAGAGTTCCTTGTCCCTGACGCTTGATTATCTGTATTGTTAATTTTTTAGAACTGTTTCTGGCAAGCCTTTGGCACATCCTACTATCACAGTCAACAGGTGTGGTTTGGGAGCTAGCAACTTCAGACACCATTCCCCACTGGATGTTTGCCTGCAGCCACTCCTTGTGGCTGTGGGGAGAGAGTGTAATACCCTGGGCGGAGGTGGCTCATTCCCTGCCAGGGGCTAAGAACAGTCCTGGGAGTATTTTGTCCGGTGGTATGGATGTAGCCCTTGCATCCTGAGAACAGTGAGCCTGCTGCGAAGAAGTTTCATTTCAGATTTTCCTCTTGCAACCACTGATTTTATTAAGGGAACCAAATCTCTAAGGAAGAATGAGTTCCACCTCTTCAGTTTGGACTGCTGCATCTACCCTTGGAAGGCAAAACATTGACCATTTATGGTTTAATTAAGCAAAGATGTTTGGCCAAATAATGCCACAGAAACATCTTGGAACTACCACTTGTTAGTTAGGCACAGGGAAAGTACGCAGAAGATGGCATGGCCACACCTTTTTCCATTTTTATTGCACCCAGCTGAGAACCGCCTGGGCTCTGGCATGTAAAACAGGACAAACTATAACACACTTATAGAGCTGTTGAGAGGACTCCATCAGGAAATTATTAGTTAATGCAGTGTCAGTCTTCTGTAGGATAAGACTTGGTATGGCCGGTTCCTGAGTTCAGCGCATCTCATGGAATCAACACAGGGTGCCCGTGTGGTTTCTGGTTCCCGTGACTCAGCAGGAGTAGAGTCATTTGACAGAGCATGAGGAATCTACTGCTCAGCCCACACAAGATAGAGCCACTGCCCACAGACTTGGAAAAGAGCTCAAAGCTGGCAGGGTTTGCCCTGACCAGCCAACCAAGACTGTGCATCTGCTCTCTGTTCATGGTTTACAGATTTTTATTGCTTTTTATAGCAACAGATGCTTTTAGTGGCAGCTTTATCCACACCAGTATTTTCTCACCTCTGCTTGGTCAAAAACCTACAGACTTTCCTTTCAGACGTGGATCTTGCTAATGATGCCCAGGCTGCAGCCATCTCAAGAGAAGGTTATTGTAATATTTTTGGCAGCAGAGAGATACACGTTGCATTAAAACTATCTGAAGATGGAAACTGCCAACTGGTTGGTGATGGATGTCTTATCAAAAGCATGAAACCAGTGATCTGCAAGAGGGACCAATTATTTTACATATAAATTATTGATGGTCTCTCCATTCCTGCTGCAGAAGCCTGAGCTGTAGATCTCAGACTACAGGCAGGAAGGGAGACTCAGTGGCAGGCTACGATGCTAGAATTCAGCCTGCTGCTTTATCCAAAATTGGCTAGTTCAATATATACAAATCTTCCCACCTTCAAAACATTATTTCTGAGATTTCAGTAGAGGTCAGAAAAAATCACAAATAGAATGGGGAAGGATCTATAGGGGAATGGTGTAACTGGGGGTTTTTGTAGAGTTCATCTTTGTAAGCTGTTGTCTTCCATTTTAGAACTGTGTACAAGTTTTCCAGGGATGAGAGGAAATTCTAAACGATAGTAGAAAATAGGAGAAGTACAGATTTTTATTTTTTTTAAATTCTGTTTAAATACAGTGGAGAACAATGAAAACAGCTGGGGCCACGCTAGAGGACATAGCAGACTGAAATAGGGGAAGGGTAGTAATTTCTCAAGTTTTCCTTCATTTCTGTTAAGAAACACTGTTTAATGTCCTTGAAGGAATAACAATAGCTTAAGAGCAGCAGATGGTTTGAGCTAGATGGATAGAGGCAGCAGGGATGTGTCTAGGAGAGGCTGCCTGTTGCAACAGTACAGTAACATCCCCCAGCCTCGCCACTGCTATATGCTGTAGTGCACACGTGTGTGCACTCACACGCACATGCATGCAAATAGAAAAGCTACAGAACTGTTCACAATGCAAGAAAGGATAAAAACCAGCCATGCAGCAAGGCTGCTGAAAGCTGTTGGGGTCATTTGATGCCCACCCCAGTGACTGGGCATCCCTTTCAGATGCAAGGATTCAGGGCAAATGCTTAACTTGGTGTATGAAGAGTGAAGAGAAAAAATTCAAACAATCTATGTTTGTGGAGTAGGCATGGCTTTAGGATAAAACATAAAATAATGAAGAAAGAGCTATTTAAAAAGTATATCTTGCATTGACTCGTTTTCCTCTGTCCACCTTGTTCTTTCCCACTTACTTCATCTATTCCGATCAGTAGAGATTAGATACGTAAATAAAGTTTCTGGGCTGGAACTGATAACTAGCTTGCCAAACAGATTTGGACAAAGGCACATTGCAAATATAGAATTACTGCAAATAAACTACAGGAAGGACTTTTAGGGTCACTTTCCTCTTGCCATCCCTTCCCTTTCACATAACAAGACATGACACATTTGCCCTCCTTGTAGCCAGGGAGGTATACACAGGCCAGTGGCAGCAAACAGCAGGGGACTTTCTATGGAAGTCCCTTCTACAATTTTGGGGATATTTCTGGGGCTCAGGCAGGCAGCAACAAGCAACATGTCGAGACGGCTACAAGGGTTATTGGATTTTTCAAAGCATGGTGGAGGAGAATTACCACAACAGGGTCACTGTGTCACTGGTGACCACAAGAAGTAAAATAGGTTGATTTAGTAAATTATCTCTACTCCAGGATAAGCAAAAACATACTGTCACTTAGTGGATTCCCTGAAGTCTCTAATTGCTCCTTTCCAGCTTTTTACTAGAATAAACACTTTTGTTAGTAACGTAAAGGAAACAATCTGTCTTTGGCCATGCTTTTTTGTTTTCTTCCAAAAGCTGTCCACAGGGAGGAATTAGCCTAATGCAGAGCTAAATGGTGCCCCTATTTGCAACAGTGCAGTCCCACTGACTCCAGAAGCCTTTGATTTCCACACCTCCCCCATGTGGGAAGACTGGAATAAATTATTCAAAATGTCAGCTCCCCTCTTTTCTTTCCACTGGACGGTGACATTGGTCAATAATTTAGCCAACGTGTTGTAGATGACTGACAGCATGTGCCTTTGTCTATAAGAGTGCTGGCATTACTGCATATCCTTTTAGGTGATTAGTGGGGCACTGCATGGAGTTAGGATTGCCTGTTGATGAGGAAGGGGATCATAAATTCAGAAACACAGTTTCTTTGACACTTAAAGACCAAGTAGTCCTACTATATGCTAATGAAAACCTGAAAATATCTTGTGACCTTCACATAATGTTTCTCTATTTAGATCCACTATTGCACAATCTATTGAACTCTATGTAAAGTACTATTAGGATAGTTTCTGATGAATTACTAATGTGTTCTAATAAAAACCTGTTATTGTGGTTACAGTGGGATTTCTGTTGATAACAATTAAACAGGAAAGCTCCTCTCTCATCCCATTGGAACTGAGGGTCAAATTCAACTTCAGTGGGTTCCTGTTTGTGTTCCTTTTTTGTTCTCTCATTGCTCCTAGCTTTACTAAAATAATTTTCTTAGGTGAGCGCTACTGTGACTGCTTTTATAGGTACTGTAATGACTCATCATCATCCCTCCCAACTACCCAGCTGTACCTCTACGGGCATTACAAGAGAACTCTAAGGCAAATGAAAAACAATACCCACACTTGAAAAACAATCAGGTTCTGATCCTTTCCTTTCTTTGATTTCCTTTCATTTTGCATGTCAGAGGACTGGTATATACAGGGGAGATATGCTGTGGGTTGAACAAATGTGAGCAGGCTAGAATGAGGTAAGGTATGTGCAGCATCTGCTTACAACATGAACCCAACCTCCTGGCTCCTCGGCAAGACTGCTTTCTTACCTCTACACTCATTGCAGTGGTACTTGCAATCTCTTTGGGGATGTGCCACTGTGGGACTGCTTCCTGCATCTGACCCTGAGTGAACACAGCTTTATGTAAGGAGGTTTAAAATGCGGCACAGTCCATAACCAGTTTCTTTGCAAGATCAACTGACTGAGGCATTTATTTCCATTTATATGATGCCTCTGCACATGAGCATGCTGTGAAGAAGACAGCATAGGTAAGAGAGGAGAGATGCAGAAAGGGGTACAAAGAGGTTGGAAAACAGTTATTTGGAAAGGAAGGGAGACACAGAGAGAGAGTCATTCAGAAAAACTGTCCATCATTTCTCTGAGAGAGGGATGCAGCTCTGCAACAGCACTAATCCTCATGTGAGCAGACAATCAGTTACTGCTTGCTGAAGGAATCTGTCATCAAGCCGGCAAATCTGGAAAAAAACCCACAAAACTTTGTACCTTGTTTTTATGTAAGCTTTTGGAGGATTTTTTTAAACAACCATGTTGGGGCCCTTGCCTGCAGGCTATTGTTGTCCACAGTGACCCTCCATCTGTCTCAGATGCACACAGGGAAGAAACCACATTCATCATTATTGATTACTTTTGGTCTTGAAGGGCTTTGTAATGGAAAGGCCGATGTCAGTGTAAGACAATAGATGTGGTGAGACCTTCCTCAGGCTTCTTTGTTTAGGCTCAGCGGGTGCCTCAAGCACTTTGTGTATATGTCTAAGCCAAACATCAGTCAGAAACCTGCCATGTCCATGGGATACAAAAAGCTAGTATCTCAATGTGTGAGAGAATTTCACAGCCAGGGTCAAGTTTACTTTGAAGACTATGTTGTGAGGGGAGACATGCTTTGGATTTTTAACAGGACAAAAGTCAGTGTTGTTCATTTCTAGGGTCTGGGATTTTCTTAAAAATAGAGATATGATCCAGAGCTGTGCTGCATCTGGGACTTTTACGTTACAAACTCTCACAAACACTGGAAATCACCTATACCTACTGCTTGGTTGTACATCTTCCCCATAAAATCAGTGGGCAAAACCACTCCTGTTGAGGAAACTCACAGTACTTCAGCCTATAGGAACATCCTGGGGTACAGAAAATATGGAAAACTAAAATGTAATATCAGTATCAATTTCTGTTCACACTTTTGTGCCATCTACTACAAGACTCCAGAGAACAGCCATGCCTAGATTCCCTGCATTGTAAGCTGATGCAGAATCAAGGTGAAAAGGCTTTATCTTTTGATGGTTTTTTTCCAAAACAATTACAAAAAGTCATCCCATTTGGGGAAGGCAAAGTGTGAGAAGTGGGAAAGAATATTTAGAAATATATAGAGATTAAGCAAAGAGATTTCTTGCATTAATTGTTTTGTTGCCTTTTTTCCCTCTCATTGTTCTTTATATAAATAAACCCAGCACACTTAACTCCACTTAACTTCATGTTCAGTGAAAGCCGAACATTTCTTTCCTTCTGTTTCTGATTTTATCTGAAAATAAAACACAGCATTTTGCTATCTTGACATTTCAGCTCCAAAGGAGATCTAGCAGTAATAAACACTAATGAATAACTATGTGTTGAAGAGGTCATGTCTCTCTGCAGAGAAGTAGAAATCAGAAATACAGATCTAGCCCTTGCACACTTCTAGATTATCAGCCTGAGACTGTTGTGAGTGCCTTGATCTACTTACACAGAAACTAGAGGAAATGTGGAAACAAAAAGAACACTGAAGATGGTAACCTAAAGACCTACCTTAAGTCTACCTGCAGGCCAGTCAACTAAAAAGCTATCTGTGGAGTAAAACAGACTCTCAGTCAAGAGAAAAAAGCTGTAGTACAAGTTGCATTGTTTTTTGGAAGGTGAGTTGCACCTTCCAAGATTCATTTCTGAATTATATCAGTTCACTGAAAAACTCGGGTTTATGAAGTCTGCACCACCACTCCCCAACAGAATATTAGAAAAACACAAGTAAACAGTGTTTTACTAACAGCAGCTCCATGATTCAGAATCTCTCCAGCTGGATTCATCAGATGTTATAAAGGCAAACTGATTGGCAAACTTCCTGTATTAGGGTCAGTTGCAACATTACGGGAGGTTCTTAGACCAGCTCTAGCATCCCATACAGATGAGGGATGCGCCTGCCTCTCAGAAGACAAAGAAGGGACCTGCAAAATGGACAGGTAGTTCAGTATCCATTTAATAGTCTTCATACAGGGTGTTCTCCACTGTGACACTATCCACACCATGTTTGGACAAGTCCTCCCACTCGCATAAACCCCTTAGTAGTGGCTAAAGCAGTGTAAGAAATAAGCCGTGGCCTTGCCTTTAAGCTTTGCTGTCCCCCTTCAGGTACGCCCAAGTGCTGTGCATTCCTATGACTATGAAACTTTCTTGGAAGAGCAGTAAAACCAAGAACTCCCAGGGTAGCATTTAGATGCTTGCATCCAAGAAAGAAACCTGTACCAAAAAAATACCTCCCAAAACCCATCTTTAATTGGCAGTCCTTAATGACAGGCTGTTTTGCAACCATGCCTACCCAGAAGCCATTACAAGCAGGGCATCTTAACCCTTGGCACTTGCAAGCTGTCATCCTCACTCCAACTATGGCGAAGCTTCAAAGCATTTCATTAGTAAATGAAACACTGCATGGGAACATTTCTGGCCCCTGGGATGGGTTTGCCTAGACTAGTAAGCGCTGAGGATGGCCCACCAGCCTTCTCCCAAGCAATTCTGAGCATGGTTTGGGAGCTGGAGGGTTGGAGGGACCTTTCCCAGTAGGCAGTGTGCATACGATCACCCAAAATTGGGTGACCAAAATCTGCTACCATAGATGTGGGCTGTTCTGTGCCAGTTGACTTCAGTGGCCCAGGAATATTTTCAATCCATGCAGATCATTCTGAAGGCAGCCCAATCCAGTGTAGCATTGCGTTTACCTGAAGCTCAGCCCTACTGATGGCAGTGCACCGAAACCACACCAGCAAGCAGGAAGGAGTGATACATTAATAAAGTCATGGTTTGGTGAGTGGGTTCCTATTCCCACTGAGGAGTTGATTGTGCATCTTTATCTAATGACTCTTTAATGGATATATTCCCCTGGAGCTGGAAGAGGAAAACAGCTGTAATTATGTCACAACAGAACAAGCTCTATAGAGCTCAATTTCCATTTGGAGGGAGTAATTTTTAATGATATTTATGAAGGACAAACCTCATGCAAGCCATTAATTGCTCCAGACAATGACTAAAGAAAGTAGAATATAATTTAAATATACATTTGAAAAAAATTACAGATTAATCAATACTAAATTATTTTTTAACAACAGCAAACTTCCAGGAATAATTAACTGGTTAGATCGATACATAAAGTAACAAAGGCTGGAATATCCAAGCTAGAGCTGGATAAAATTTGAAAATAATTTATAAAAAAATTCCCTAAAATACAGATTCAAATCAACTGATATTAGTAACAAATAAATGTTGATTCAGCAAATATTTAATCTCTTTTAAAAGGGGGAAATATTTTTTTGTTACAAATAAGCTCTGTGGCTTAAAATAAAACGTAAAGCTGCTCAATCTCTCTAGAAAGTAAATTGTTTTATGAATCAGCTTATTAATGAGTAGTTAAGATAATTGAAGTTTTAATTTTGGAATTAAAATATAAACAAACAGAAAAACCAAGACTAGGACCAAATAATAAAAAACCCCACTATTGTACATCTTTCTTTCAAACATGTTAATACAATCTAAGTGATTTTTGGAACTTGTGTTGTGCATGTTAGATTTTATTTCAATGTACTCAGAAGTTTTAATTTTTTTATTAATAATTATTTTCTGTATTTTTTCAATTTTCTATTCTTAATGTTTTTCTAGTATTATTTTTCTAGGGTGTTGTCTAGGGTGCAGATTAAACTGCAAAGGAGATAAATTTTGCACTCAAATGTTCACATGTAATTCCTACAGAAAATTGTGTCTTTTTTTATGGCATCTGTTATGGTAAAGTCAGATACAAGTAAATACCATATCCTCCTTCTTAAAAGGCAGAGACTTTAAGAGGTAGAAATCTGAGAAAAAGACTAGAACTCATAATGGAGCTATCTGCAGATTCAGGTAATACTAAGGGTTAAGGGAGGGCAGAATCAAACAGGTGAAAGATCTTTCAGGACAACTACAGAAAAAATAGGAGGGACCACAAAGTTTTCCAATCCAAAAACACAGCTGCAGTTATAAGATTATTTTTCAGTCAACAATATATTTGACTCTGGGATTTCTTCCTTTTTTTTTAAGCACAGACTCGAAATACTTACCTTTGTCAAGACTCAGGCTCAAACAGTTCACCTCAAAATTACGAGAGTGCTTTTATGTTGCTTGGTAGATACAAAGGATTAAAAAATAACTTCCAATAGAATGTCTGTGATTTTAATTCCCATTTCAATTGAATACAAGAATAAATGAACAAATTTATTTTTCACATTGCTTACCTAGAATAATGCCAATAAGAGGTAATACCAATTTGTGTGAGCTATTCCAATGTAAAAACAGAAGGAAGATCTAGCATTACTCTAAGATAATTCAATAACTGTCAATGAGGACAACAAAATTGATTTTGCTGAGTTTGCCTCATGGTAAAATTGAAGTACTTTGTCTTCACTGAGTTTTTTCCAATGGTATAGAAAAGCACATTATCTATCCTGAAGTGAAAATACATCTCTCAATAAAAACATTACTTCTGTTTTTTTAGTGTGAGTTCTGAAAATTATATATCCCTTCTCAGGCTTTTCCAGACATTATATTGATTGCTACATAAAATTCCAGAGTTATTCCAGCTGTCACTGTCTTTTGAAGGTTATGCAACTTAAAATAGTTAAACTAACCTTTAGTTTGACCTTTGTAAGCCATAAAACATTCTTGGAAGCAGCTCTGTTTAACCATTGATGATTTTTAGGTATATTTAAAGTAATATCTGAAAACTGAAGACCAGAGTCTCCTCTGGGAAGATTAAATTCCACTTCCCATGCAGTATTTTCTAACATTTTTAAACTTTCAAAATAAATCAGTCATTGTCTGAAGAGCATTTTCATATATTTATGAAATGAACAAGCCAAGCAAGCAGAAATCATTAGTTAGCCACCAGTCATCTGTTTGACCCCCACAATGACAGATTCTTTACTAAGGAATTCAGGTATTAAACACACTCTCAAAAGTAGCCTGGAGAAGCAGTTGTGAGAGTGGATGCAGCCCCAAAATAATCTGGTAACAAACCACTCTGTGGAGGGGATGATCTACTCATTAAAATGGGACCCTTCATCTTTTTAACAAGCTCTGGAGAAAAAGCAAGTTGAAGAAGGGACAACATAGGGCAAGAAGAGAATCCATCTGCTATGCTGAATATTTTGCTCATATGAACAAATGAATTGCATGTTGAACATCAGCTGTCAGGTAGTCAGGATACATTCTTGTAAACTGGAAAAAAAACCACGTGCTTTTAGGATTGGTCCTGTGTGTAGTGATTTAACACAAAGTGGGTGGTGGCCCTTTGCAAGCGGCAATGTGCAACTGTGGACGTGGTGGAGGGAGGCTGGCAAGGGTTGCAGGCTGATGTCATTGCTGCCTGACAACACTTTCCTGGCTCCCCTTGGTATTCCTCTTGTTATTTCTTGCTGGACTGACTATGTTCCATTTGTCACCATTCCCTGGATTGTGCAGCAACAAACATATGTAAAATTAATTTTCTGGTATCACATATTTAACCTTAGAGTGTACAAGCCTGGATGTCCTGTTTTGCCCTATTCTAGTGCTATTGGAGATATTATGTAATTATTCCACTTCCCATCCACATGAGTGGATAACAACATTAAGCATCTAAGCCTTGATGTAAAGACGTTTTCAGAGAAGAGGCTAACCAAAAGTCTTGTTCCAAAAAGAGCCTAAAGGAGAAGTGCAATTTGTACCAGAATATCACAGCTTCACCAGACTCTGCTCTAAACTTGGAAACACAATTCTCTGGTTCAGCCATAACTGTATGCTTAGGGTTGGGTCAACAAGACAACTTTTCTAAGACTGTGTGCTATGTAAGATGTAAGATGAGAAAACCAGTGATCACTTCTGGTCTCCCAAGCTATGAAGCTCTCCACAAAAATTATCTGGAATGGTAAAATTAGGATATGACCTTCAGGAAGGTCTAAGGGTTATAAAACACCTCTGGTTGCCTTATGGCATGAATTTCTTCTTCTCCAGCCCAAGACTCCGATGTCTCTTCTTGTGGAAAATACCTCAAGGTTAAACCCTACCTGCACTGAAATGGAGATGTCTTAATGAGACAGGTGTTATGAGATGAGGAGAACTATTTTTTTTTCTTTCCTCTCATATTGAAGGATTTAGACGATACAGTGAAAAAGTAGACTTACCAGATTTTCATGCATTGTTATTTCAAACATGTTTCCTTGTACGGTCCATGCCAGCCACACCTTGGTGATTAATGCAGGACAGTTGCTCTTCTTGCTCTCAGAAATGTCCTGCAAAGTCATCTATAGCTTCTAGCAATGGGTAAACAAGGTCTAAACAATGATTTCTGACAGTATGAGTGAAGTAAAAGAAAGTTAGTAATTTTAAAGGACAAGTTCCTTTTGTTTATAACCAATAAAAAAGATGTAAAGGAGTAAGAAGATAACATTTGAGCCAGTAAGGCAAAATTTCCATTTACTCTTTGCTCTGTGCAGATCAGGTGAATTATGTGTGTCAAGACTTGCCAGTTCAAGTATGATTCAAGGAGTAAGATTGTTCCTCCATGCTGTTCCCCTGTATACACTGAGCTTGCCTGCTGACAAGTGTAAAACCAGGAATTTGCTATTAGGGCAGGTCCTGTGTGCAAGCTAAGCTGTACATGCAAAGCAGTCATGTGTACAAAGTGCATGATTTTTGGAAATTTTAGATATGTCCTATAGTTCAAACATGGAGACTTGGCTAACAAGTTCCCACTTCTTTGCTGTCCACTATCTCTGCTTCACTCATTAAAGCCAGTGTTTTAATTTGGATCCCAGTTTCTACAGAATATTCTTCACACAAATCCATCCACCTCAATGAGGTACTTTCCAACACTGAGGAAAATTAGGAGAGACAGACCCAAAATACCTGAAAGCCTTTGTTCTTTTTTCCCCAGAAACGTTGAAACATTTTCAAAGGATGGATACATTCAGTGACTTTTAATACTCAGATAGCCAATGACAATAGATATCTAATGCAAAAACAGAGGTATTTGTGTTTGAAAGTGTTGGGCTTGTGCTTTGAAACTTGTACTTATGTACCTAGCTATAGATGGCCCATAGTGAAACTCTAGAAGCAGATAAGTATAAAGGTTTTACTCAGTAAAATAATTTTCCCTCATTTTTTTCCCCCTCAATTTTTCTTGAGATATAGCAAAAACTTTACTATTATTACTACAGAGGCAAGTTAATTCAGCTTTGGTGGGAGTAATTGAGTTCAGCAGGAATTCTATTAGTGCTGAGTAAAGGGACTTAAAACACTATGAATTATCTTGGGTTGTAGTTATGCAGCTCAGCTGCTCCATTCTCAGGCTCTGGTGCTGCAGCATTAACGCTGAAGAGAGATAATACAAACCAGAGAATTTTCCACATAATTTGCAACCAGTTAGTTTGATAGCCAAGTAATAACTTTAGTAGCTCACGTGCCTCACAGTTTCTGCAGGCAGCTTCTCATATACAGAAGCCTTAGTGCTCAGGCCTCTGGTAGGTAGCTGGGATTTATTCTTTGTACATCAAAGATGCAGTATCAACAAGCTGGATTGAGCTAGAGTGTTAAAAGGAGTTTGAAGTGGCTGAAGAGCAAATAGATTGAACTTGTTCGTTCATTTTGGTTTTGGTTTTTTTTAAGGAGGAGCACCCTTCACTCTACAGATGTTGCCAAGCAGAGGTTCTTTGGCTGTGGGCAGATATTTGAAGAAGTGGTGCCCTAATGGAGCTTTCTGCCCAGTGTGCCACTGCATGACCACAGCTGCTGTACTGGCACAGGGCCTGCTGGTTAATTCAGTCCCAATGGAGTGAGTGGGGTCAGTCATTGCTAATTATCACTCAGTTGCTCTGGGTTCAGCTGTTACCCCAGAACAATCCCAGCCCTCGTGGAGCCTGGGGGAGCCATTGGCTCATCCTGCCTCTGAATTGCTCCCAGAGCTCTCCTTCTTGTCATCCTGGATCATGGGGCACATGCCTTGTACCTGTTTGCCAGCTGAAGATTTTGGTATGTGGCTTGTGAGCTCAGGAAGATCCACTGCCTCAGTCTAAAACAGTCACTGCAGGGTCACAGCACACAATACAGGCAAGAACAGCTACCATGAGGAAAGCTGGGATGGTGACCCCAGGCATTGACTCTTATGAGATGATGTGCACACTCTTATCCCATGGTTAATGCCAAGAAGCTGCCCCACTTGCATGGAAGGATCAATTATATTGAGTTTCCTCACAGAGGACGACTGCTGGAGTAGCCCACATGATGTACCTACCTTACTAAGAGGGAACTTCCCTCTGTGGCCCTGCTGTAAGTGTGTCACAGGAGACATCATGATAGGTTTGAGTCTACTACCTGCGATCATTCTCCTTACCAGAAATTCAGAGCTCTGAAATCACTGTGGTGATCAATACACTACAAGTGAGCAATCTAAATACATATCTATTCCAGATGGGTGAACTTGAAAATGTTTCTTGTGACCTTTCTCAAATGCCATTCTTTATCATTGCCAAGTAGAATTCCAAGCAGTTTAATCAGAGGAAGATTTGGAGCAGTGATGTGTGTATTTGGGCATTATTACTATTTTTCAGCTTTGTGGATCTTTTCTAGACAAGCTGAGCAATGTTTTTTAAGACTCCTAGATGTTTGATCAACTCAGAAAGTCATTTCCCTTCTCCATATCATCCTGATCATGTTAAAGAAGCTGCAAGTGGCTTTCTGTCTTATTCCAGTCCAGTGGCACACATTTCATCTCGTCACACAAAGCACCAGTAGGAAGGTAAGAGAGGTGGTGAAGGAGAGTGAATTTACTCCATTTTGCCTAAGCCCACAGTGTCGTGCTCGCTGGAACGCGACCCAGCACGGCACCGAGGTGAAGCAATTTAACAGGTGGTAGAACTGCAGCGATGTGATGCATAGAATCATAGAACCATACGTGGTTGGAAGGGACCTCTGGAGATCATCTAGTCCAACCCCCCCACGAGAGCAGGTCTACCTAGAGCACGTTGCACGGAACTTGTCCCTGCGGGTTTTGAATGTCTCCAGAGAAGGAGACTCCACCACCTCTCTGGGCAGCCTGTTCCAGTGCTCACAGTAAAAAGTTCCTCCTCATGTTTAGATGGAACTTCTTATACTCAAGTTTGTGCCCAAAATGCAAACACTGTACCAGTGACTACAACCCATGTTTGCGTGCACAGGTGTCATGGTTAAGCCCTCCATTTCAGGAGGCACTCCTTGTCTCAAGCACACTTCGTTTATTAAAGAAAACAAGGAGACTGTCTGAAATTAAAGTTAGAGGTTGATTGCTATAACAGCCTTTCTTATAGACAAATTGCCAATGACATCCTTTATCTGTTCTCATCATCCAAAAAGAACAAAGCCAGTTCCAGCACAGCTTCATCCCACATTTAAACAGCCACAAATGCTCTTCCCACCAGCCAGCCATCAGACAGGTATTTTACCCCACAAATCTGGGAGAGAATAGCTGTTTACACATAAAGCGTATATCTTCTCCCATAACTACTGGGTGCACAGCCACAAGGATGGCTTTGTTATCCTGAACTCCAGATTTGAGCCCTGTGGATGTCAATCAACACACTCCTGAGACACAGCATCACTGTGCACTCCCAGACAGGCCACTGGGACACTCACAGTTCCCCTCTGCATGTGTCTTTTTTGTGGAAGGAGATGCAGATGCCATTCTCAGCACTGCAATTATTTTTCTGAAGCCTTCACAGATTTTTACAGCAGGAAGGAGCTTAGTGAACCTCTCTTTTTAGTTTCTGTACATGTGTAGGCTGAGGCAAGGCACTTCGGGTTGCAGGCAGGTAACTCACGATGCAAAGCAGTTTCAAAGGTATCTTTCATTTTCCCTTTAACTTAATTCTGAATCCTAGACTTGTTAGGCATTTAACAACCTAGGAGACAATACACACTTTTCAGCTGATGCTATCAAATGCAGACAGAGAGACAATTACTCTACAGCACTGGGAGCAGTGTTATTATTTAAAGATAGCGTTTGGAGGAGCCTGACGTGAATTCTGTTCTGATCATGTCAATCAGTCATTACACTAGCAGATAAACCCCAGGAGCTGTGTTCATGCCACCTCTTTCAGGCGGACTACTCTTGCACGGTATGCTGTCCCCCTGTTCAGCTGCTGTAATAGAAGGTCTATTAAGTTCAACAAAAATTAAGAAAAAAAATGTTTACCTTATCTATCTTGTTCCCTCTTTTTTCCCTTTCCAGGGAAAGCAGTGAGAGTAAGCAAAAATGGATATAAAAGCCTTGGTAGATCCTTAATTAGAAAAACGAGTGTGATTCAATACCATGGTGTTTGACGCACTTCCCACTTAGAGTCTCACTGGGAGCTGTTGGCTCCAAAGGAACAGCAGCATTTCTGCTGAGCCGGAGAGGAAGGAGACGACTGGGGAACAATGCTAATGAATTACTTTTAAATTTCTTAAGAGGAGACATTAACTTGTGGAAGCACCAAGCTTTTAAACTGAGTAACTGCATAACAGAGTGTAGGCATTTTACTACTAGGTAAAACAGACTTCTTGTGGAGTTTGTGCTGTTTTCAAGGCTCATGGATGTGACCTGTGTAAAATACAAAAGATGCGGAAAGTATTTTTTTATATATATCCAAATACAAAGAAGCATCTAATCAGTGAACAACATGTGAAGATAGCTTAGCAGACATGTTTTTTCCAGAGACAATGGAGTGAAATCAAGCTTCCTCTATTTGTGACTGACACTTGAAAGAAAGGTTTTAATCAAGTGGTGGTTTTGGTGCAGTCTTCTTTGTATTTACATTGAGAAGAAGTCTTGAAGAACTTACCTGCAATCATACAAAAGCAAAACAGCTTGCATCAAGTTCTTTATGACTAGTCACTCTCTTAAATGAGTATGTAGCTCTCAACCTTTAGATTTGCATTTGTATGTAGTGTGGAGCAAGGAGCATTCTAGCTAGGCAATGTACACAGGAAAGTTCTCTACCTACGTCTTTTTGTTCTGTCTTTACAACTGACAACCTTATGCATTTCAGAAGGACAAAGAAAAATGCAAAGATTTTTTTATGCTCTTGTGAATTAAAAAACAACAAAGTCATTTTTCCAAACACGCCATCATAAGTATCACTCAAACTTTTACATATGGATAACAATGTATGTGATATTTTGGGGCCTAGTGTACAAAAGATCTCCCACTCACTTTTTTTCATAATACCCTTTTGAAGTGAAAATTATGTTTTGCCAAAACCATACCTTTGTCTGCAACGTTCCTGATTTCTGAGTGTTCTCCACGCATCTATCAAGTCAAGAAATATCCATGTTTTATTCATACCCTTCACTTTTTTCTTTTTTTCACTAGAAGGAATTTCTTTTTTTGGGGGGGAAATCTTTTTTATGTGCACTCTCAGAGTAAATTCATGAGCCACAGAAAACGGTGGGTTAAACTAAACTGTCTTGTAGTCAATGGAAAGCCCAGCTGTGCTGTGCAATGGTTACAGACCAAGTGCAGCTACCAAGATTTAAAAGAAATCTCCCAAGTCAAGCAAATCCAGCTTTGTTCTCTGAGACTGCAAGTTTCGTTCAAAAAGCAAGTAGGAAGATTTCATATTCTTAGATAATTGCCCAAAACATGATTTCTTATTTGCATTTGTGCCATTCTATACTAACTATAGGAAAAATGCAATCCTATAAGCCATCACTGCAGTCTGCATTAAGTTTCATTAATCGTAAGGTCAAAATCACTGATAAAATATGTAGGTATCAGGAAGGTTAGAAGAGCAGTCAGAGCCATTTGTCTGCCCTGTACACCATAACCAGTCAAGCAAAACATGTTTTCAAAACAAAAGCTTGGGCAGCTGAATCGAGAGAATGGAGATCAGCTCTTCTTGATGGCCAACTGCCTCAGGGCTCTACAAGACAGCTAATTGAGCAGAACAGCTCATATTTAAAAGCATTAAAGATTTTTGGATGAAGAAACAGGGAAATAATACTGAGTGGCAGAGATGGTACTTTCTCTGCATATGTCATCAGTGAGCTCGTTGCTAGAACACCACGTCCTTTGGGGGAGAATCTACACTTCAAAAAAGGAGGTTGAAAACTTGAAGAGGGCTTAGGGGAGAAGCAGAAAAATACAGCTGTTAGGTGAAGACTGAAGAAACTTAATCTAAGTTTATTCAAGAGGTTAAGAAATAACTTGATTACAGGCTACATACATTTTCGGTGAGGAAGAGATTTAACAAAAATAATGCCTAACAAGACACAGTAGCTGGAAGATGAAATTCAACAAAATTAGCACTGAACTATAAAGTTCAGTGAAGGTAACAAACCACTAGTTATTATATGTATAACTGATTTTCCATCATTTAAAATTTTGAGGACAAAAGTGAACGTGGGATCTGGTTGACCCCACTTAGCCGCATATAAGCATGGCATTGCTGAAACATAAAAGAGAATGAGCCCAGAAATGGGCTTCTGCTTGCTCACACCATCAAACTCTTAGCTCACTCCCCAGCCCTGCTTTGGGCCACTCCAAGTACCTCTCCCTGAAACAGTACCCACTCGTCATGGCCGTTTCACAGCTACCCAGATGCACACTCCTGTGTTCTGCAATATCCTCAGCAGGGAAAATGGTATGGTTTCTGTAATGGTGATGGCAAATTTATCTCAGTCAAGGAACAACTTCACAGAACAAGTAAAACCATCAGTTTCAGCCTAGTTTCTCTTATCTATGCTCACACTATCTCTTTCCCCACTATTTTATACTACTGCACCTTTCCCAATTTTAACTTACTGCACAAAATACACAGCTTGGGCTACCTCCTTGCAGCTGTTCTCTTAACCACTCAGATGCAACAAATCTAGGATGATTTCAAATGCTAAACGAAAATGTCTCTGCAGCAAGGACTCTGACGCTGTAAAAAATATTAACTGATTATACATAATGTATACTATTATCTATTATCCTATTATAATAAATTATTTGCTATATTTTATATCTATGTCATGCATTTATATTTGTATTAATCTGATGTATAAGATACATGTATAGTAATACACATATGTAATATAATATCTTAAATGAAACCTGCCAAGAACCCTTTCTTGGTGGCAGGAAACATGGCTTATCTTTTTTTTTTTTGCATGGTATCGAGGGAACATTTCCTTTAATGACTAAAAATGTATTAATGATCTTTAAATCAGCCAAAGCACCTGCAAGCAAAGTGTGTAATATCATATCCTATCATTGCAAGGATTCTTAAAAGAATTTTTCTTTGAAAAATACAAGTGTAAAGGAAA
The DNA here is from genome assembly GCA_004320125.1 of Scolopax mira. NCBI lineage: Eukaryota > Metazoa > Chordata > Aves > Charadriiformes > Scolopacidae > Scolopax > Scolopax mira. The sequence continues at coordinate 48,772 of BJBW01005804.1, forward strand.
TCTATTTAGAGGCCTGTAGATTGTCTAAAACGACAAGTAAACAATTTTTACATGCTTTCTTTTTAGCCCCTTCCCAGATGCCTGATGGTCCTCCCATGAGCTCCATGAATACCGATTCACGCCTGACCCCTCCACACTGTTCTGTACCATCATTAATGTTTCTGCACAAATCATCTTGATCTCAGGTGGCCATTAATTCCAAAGTCGCTGACATAACAGACCATGAGAACTGAAACTCAAATCTTTGAACTAGCACAGGGCCCTTAATCTTCCAGCTGACACGCATTGTCCGATAATTGCTTCCTCCAAGAGATGATAGCCTATCTTGTGAGTCTATACATTTGGATGTATAATTGGTGGGTTGTCATATGATGGGGCAGGATATTGGAATTTGTGTTACTAATTGTTTAAGGCAACAGGCAAAATAATACTTTATAACGTTGTAGTAAAAGTCATCACAAAATATATTAGTTAGCAGAGGTGGCTGACTGTCAGGGCTGGTTGGGGTATTTTATTCCCCATTTGTGTTATGGCAGATACATATCATGACAGAGAAATGTCTGGAATGCCTCAGCCTGCACAACTTCTATTCAGAGCACCACAGAGTGTTGTATAATGCAGACCACATTTCTCAACAAATAATCATAAAGTATTCACTAGTATCAACACAGCTCAAATTCACAGGCATAAAGATATAAAAATCTAAAAATAGCACATATCTTCCCAGCATGCAAATAATTGATATTGCTGGCATCCTTAATTTTGTAACATCTACATCTGATTTACAGGAAAGTCTCTTTTGACTGGGGAGCACTCCATCCAGTGGTGATGCCTATAGTTTATAATTAGTTCGGCAGCTCATGAAACAATTGAGGAAAGGTGGTATCCTATGAAATTGCATCCTTCTGTTTCTTTACTCCACCACCACTTACATAAAAGCCCAGTCTCCCCCAATGTGTTTGTTGCTGTGTCCTCACTATCACCCTGAGGAAAGCGCTCAGGCAATGCTGGCTGGACAGCCCAGGGCACAGGCAGAGGTGCCCTTTCATTTCACAGTAGCAGAGATGTGTCTCACCTTCTCCCAGAGCAACAATTTTCATAAAATTTGAAATATCATAGAATCATAGAATGGTTAGCGTTGGAAGGGACCTTAAAAATCATCTTGTTCCTACTCCCCCTGCCATGGTCAGGGACACCTCCCACTAGACCAGGTTGCTCAAAGCCCCATCCAGCCTGGCCTTGAACACCTCCAGGGATGGGGCATCCTTGACTTCTCTGGGCAACCTGTTCCCGTGTCTCACCACCCTCACACTAAAGAATTTCTTTCTAATACCTAATGTAAATCTACCCTCTTTCAATTTAAATCAGTTACCCCTCGTCCTATAGCTCGTCTCTCTCATAAAGAGTCCCTCCCCATCTCTCCTGTAGGCTTCCTTTAGGTAGTGGAATGTGGCTAAAAGGTCTCCCCAGAGCCTTCTCCAGTCTGAACAATACCAACTCCCTCAGCCTGTCCTCACAGGAAAGCTGCTCCACCCCTACGATCCATCTTCTCTGGACCTGTTGCAACAGGTCCATGTCCTTCCTGTGTTGAGGACTCCAAAGCTGGACACAGTACTCCTGGTGCGGTCTCACAAGAGCAGAGCAAAGGGGTAGAATCACCTTCCTCAACCTACTGGTTATGCTTCTTTTGATGCAGACCAGAAGAATCCTGCTGGCTTTCTGGGTTGCAGGGACACATTGCACATATATGCAGACTGTAATGACTCTGAGAATAAACTGTAACAAGAACCAATAGTTTCAAGCTGTAAAGACAAATAGATCTGAAGAAATAAGTAGGTTAACAACGAATATTAATTTCTGGTATGTAGTGGGCAAGTTTTGGGTTCAAAATCCCTCGGTGTGCTCAGACAGGGCACTGTGACTTTACCATAGGACGTGATTGGTCACAGACAACATGCTGTCCTCAGTGTAAAGACTGTCTAAGTAATAATTGAGACTCCAAACCACTGAAAATGTTATTTTGGATGATCTTATGGATCTTTTGGACTTTAAAAGTCTGTTAAGTAAAAAGTTAAATGCCAAGTTAAAGATGTCTGAAATCAAGATATAAGAAGTGACGACTTTCAGTTATATGTACAAAATACACACCATTACTGAATTACAGTAGCATATCTTCCACTCTTTCTCCCTTCTTGCTGAAGTGTTATTTACAGAGATCCATAAACTGGGTAAACTTTTAATAAAGCCCAAAGTTTTGACCATATTAGCCGTAGAAAGACTCTCACAAAGGTCTGGGCGAACATTACAAGAAAGCCCATAGTGGAATATAATTTGTCTGTTGTAACAAATGAATGCTGCAGCTTACAGTAGCAATAAGACTGCAGTTCTTATATATCAATGCATAAAACAGAATGATTTTTTTTTTTTCATGATACCAAGGCCAGGAATATTTGGGTCTGAACTGACTAAAACAATTCTTTGTTTAAATAGGAAGGAAGCTTGGGAAAAAATCAAGGAAAGCTGGATACACTGTTCTCAGAGGGAGAGCGTTGTAAGTTACTAATGACAATGTATTATTTTGAATGAGGAGAGGAAAGGGAAAACAGTGACATAGCAAAGAGATTTTTTAACAATAACACTTTGGAAGTCTCATGAATAGGCTCCTGACCTTTGCTGCAAAACACTGAGGCACAAGAGAGCCCTACAGAGGTCTACATTCATTTCACAAAAATAAATAGTATTAAGGCATTGTTTTAACCCACCACAGCAAAAGCACATGTGAGGACTAGTGCTTCAGTGTTGTACTTCAGGCAAATGCCTCAGAAGAGTAAAAAGTGAGGCACAATGACAGGGAGATAGTAAGAAGGAATTTCACTCGGTCCTTTCTGATTCTTCTCACCTTAATTAACAGGTTTTCCATGGGATAGAGTGGTGAAGGAATTTGTAGTTAATACTGTTTTCTTAATGTGGCACGTGCACTCCAGATTCCTCACAATAAGTCTATCCTACCTTGACATAGCACACGGTGTCTGTCTAATGTGTGGTGCCCTAGATAAGGTGGGGAGCTGCACAATAGTAGAGCTGGATGGTACTCAAAGAAATGATGAGCTACATTTCCATGTGCATGTAAACACCTCAGTCATCAGTACACTGTTTCCATTGATGGGCTAAATCGATGTCAAACAGTCAAGCTTCTCCTGCTCCTTTTTATATGGGAGCAGGATTAAACTGCGTAGTCTCTGGGACATTACAAACATGCAAAACAGATTAGGCCAACATGTAACAAACAGTACCTTTTCTTCGTATATACAGGTAACTTCCTTGCCTGAAATGCTATCAGCTTACAGAAGTCACAAACTCACACTGCCGTAAAAATAGGACAAAATGTGAAACACAAATGATTTGGATTGAACTTGGGGCCTATGTTCACCCACGTCCAGTAGCCCGCAACACACACTCTGGTATGAGTTGTAGAGTCTCCAGGCGTTAGCAAAGATCTGAATTTTCAAGGTGAGAGAAGCCAAAGCAAGGTGACATTTATAATCAGCAGTACAGTCCTAGGCTACACAGTATGTATATGTGTGTACTATGCCCTTTAAAATAAACAAGGGGCTGTAAGGGAAGAGTTTGTGGAAAGCAGTTCATTTGTTTTAACTACAGCTCCCAGGCAGTGCTGGAGTGCAGCAAAGCAAAAGCATCCCTCAACACGGCACAGAAAGCTCATTGTAAGGAGAGCATGAGTGACTTGGGGCACTGGAATGGGATATGGCACCTTTCACCTCCAGGTCACCCGCTTCCATCCATTTTCAGCTATCTGGGGCTAGAAGTTATTACCATCAGAGGGGTGTTCGGTGAAATGAGTTGGTTGTCTGCTCCCGGGCTGGAAGGGACAGCTGCCCAGATCACACAGACCAGCCCCACAGTTATTACCCAACACGTACTGTTCTCCCAGGCTCCAGCCATGGCCGTTCAATAATCACCCGAATGGCCTGAAGCTCTGAGGGCCACCAGGCATACACTACTGCCTTCTGTTCCACACAATGACAGGCATGTTCACCCACTGAGAAAGAGACAATGACCTTCTCATGTCCCCTTTGTTCCTCAGTTCCTTCTCGCCTTAGAAAGATCTGCAAGAAATGTTGTCCACACTTTTCTGTAATTTTTCTACTTTTGCCAAGTCCAAGCATTGAAAAGTAACTGGCCATGCCAGAAAAATTATGAGCATTAAAAAGCATATATTCCATTTTATATTGTTCAGTTCTCTTTTGGTTTTTGCATTTGGTTCAAATTTTCAACTACTTTTTTTTTTTCCTTTTCCTTCTTTAAGGAATTTTGAGATACTCACACAGAACCAGAAGCACAGCCTTCAAGGACTATTTCAGATATTGTGATTATTTCTTCATTAAAAATCAGGAGCTGGCAACACTGTATGCTAGTGCTGATTTAACACACTGATACTCACATTCCAGGCACAGTGCAAATGTCAGTAACTGGCTCCCAGTGGAGCTCAGAGGAGGTTAGTAAGACGCAGAATCAACTATAACACACTTGGTTCAAATCCAGAGAGATGAATATTGGGTCTTTGTCTATTGCAAGTATCAAAAAAAAAGCCCTGTAAAGAAATTAAGACTCTCTGGTACAAACTTGAGAGGGCTGTGATCCCAGTTGCTGCTTACCCCCTCCCTGCAGAGGCAGTTGGAGGCTAAATCTTTGTGCACTCTTAGAGAACATAAAAATCCCTTGATCATTTCACAAAAAATATTTCACACTTTTTCTGTTGACTCTGGAAGTTAATTTTCCCCTTCGTGTCATCATCCACCCTACAAGAAATATTATGGCAAAGAACACTGTGTCTTCAGAACATGAATTTCGTCTTGCATTTTCACATATGCCATTCGATTTATTTGCCCATTATGTGCTTCCTCCATGTCCTTGTGCTTCCTGCACTTCCAGGCTGCCCACTGCAGCTTCCCAGTGTTGCTGACCACCAGCCAGCACCACAGCAACTGGCTCAATCAATCACTTCAGCAGTTTAATCACGCCCTTCCTCTGGTTTTCCCCTTATATCAAGGAAATGGCCTGCAATTTTCATAGCTGACACACTCAGGAACCTAATTGCTGCCCCGTCAAGCCGTAACAGGACAGCGCTGGACCTTTCCACGCCGCATCCAGGCATCACAGGGCACTGGGGCAGCAAACCCACTCCTGCTTATCTGGTGATCCAAGGTCCCATCTCAGCTCTCCTCTGACTTCAAGCCCTGCAAGCTGTTCACTGAAAGCTTTGTCTGATGGCAGAGTAGGCAAAAATATTCCACCTCTCTTCTGACTCCAGAGACACACACCAGGCTGGAACTATAAAAGGTTTTAGGCGCTGGATCCTAGGAATGGCTGTCATAGTCTAAAATCCCTACCCAGTGTTAAGCACTTAGAAATTCAGTTTCATAAACTCTGCCGTGAAAAGCAAAGAGTGAAAAGAAGGATGTGAATCTTTCTGCCACCTGGCAAGAGATGCAGAAGAAAGAAGAAATGGCATTCAGAAGAACACCTGTCACTTCAGAAGACATACCGTAGCCACCACCTTATGCACTCTGTTGGGCAAATTGAAAGAACAAAGATAATATTAAACCTTTTTGAAACTGGGGACACATGAAGGCAAGAATTTACGATTCAAAGGATCAGAAAGAGCATGTATCATCAGCAAACCTGCCACTGTAACCCACAAAGAACTGAGTGTTATGGGCTCCAGTCCCACATCCCAGGACTCTGGGTGCATTTGCTACTAGTGACTGGAGATAATAATGGAAACAAACATCTAAGGCATTATATGGATTTTTTTTATAGATCACACTTACAGTTAAGTGTCTACATTGAAATTTAAGTCTCATGTGTCCGAGTCTCAGTCAATAATAGGCCTTGTATTTACCACTATATTACACATGAAGTATGCATTAATGGGTGTTTATGTGCTCTCTAGAGGCTTGAACAAGCATCTGAGACAAAGCTGCTAGGACCACTGATTTTTCAGTGCAGCATCCCGTTTAAAATAATTACTTCAGGGTGATCCAAGACTGGAATATTTTTCTCATCGCCTTTCTAATAAATGAAAAGAACTAGATTTCTAAGGGATCTATATAATGCTCAGAAAGTTGAGGTACTGCTAATCACATTCTCCTGAGATGCAAGACGCTGGTTTAACTCCTTCTGCTGCCTGAGAGCTGTATTGGGGCAATCAAACCCTGCTGACTTGAACAAAACAAACAAAAAAGCATGCTAAAATATGACCCCACTTTTGGAGTTTAGATTCCTCTCATCTAGTTTGACCTAAAGTGCTTTGCCTTTTGAGACCCACTTATTGCTTGTAATAATAATTATATTATTTTTTTTATTGTACCAGAACTGCTTGAAGATATATTCATGTTTCTAATAAAATAAAGCCTTAAATATAGATGATTATTTTCTCCAGCCTCTCTGACATGAGCTATAATCTGATTTTTTTTTTCTCCCTTTCATGAACACCATCTGTTTGTGACCATTAAAATCCATTTTCTATGCTGAAGGGATGGGAATTCAGAGGGATGTGTTCAGCCACTGTCCAAACAGTACTGTCATTCCTAAGGGATCCATTACAGTCTGACACACCCAAGTATTTATGAGCCATAAACCGCCTGCCTAAAATGGCGATTCATCACCCTGCGCCTGGGAGACACTGACAATGACAGAGCATGTTGTAGCTGTGAAGGGGGGTGGGTGTGTGTGTGTGTGTGTATGGGTTTTAAGATTTTTTTTGACCCAGCAGTGTTATATAGCATAGGGTTTTTTCCCACTATGGCACCTCGTTTCCAAGCCATTTGCTCTGACAATTCTCACAGGCAATGTTAAATTAACAGATGTCTTGGAAATGGACCTCAAACGAGGCAGCTACAAGGTCACCGCTTCTTCGCATCTTTGTCTGCTCTGGACTCAGCACTCACTTGGTGTCAAAGCAGAGCATCCCGTGGCTTATCTTGGTGCAATGCTCCCTTCAGGGCTGGTTGAGGGACAGGGTCCCACACCTGCGTGGCTGAGCAGCTTCCTCATCACATCCAGGTGTGATCAGAGCAAACAGTCACATGAATGAGATTCCTACAGACATTTTTTTGCCTGTTATCTCTGAGGCAGATTGTATCCCCCATTACAAAAGTGATGTTGTTAGAAAACTGATTAGAGAAGCAGCTCTGTGTCTGAGGAAGTCAGACAAGGCAGCAAACAGGGTTTTTCAGATGAGATTTAATACAGAAGACAGATAAATTTAAGGCTTTTGCTCCATATGGCAGGTGGAGTGCATCACATAGTTCCCTCACCCACAAGAAACTGCATAAGGCAACAAAGAAAAGGAAATACAAATGCTGGCAAGAAAATACAAGTGCAAGGACTGTCTTGTATAAAAACGGGTTACGAATGCTTCTGAAACATTGTGAACTGAACAGACTACTGTAAAATTTAGACAGAATTTATATACCAACACCCAAAAAAATCACAACCACTGTAGAAGCCATTTTATTTTTATACTTGCCAGCCTAATATTCTAGCCCTGTGCATGCCCAGATAAGCAACCGTCTTGGCTGAGCTGTGCTTCTCAGCGCCTACCACCCTTTGGAGGTTTACAAACGAGGCTCCTGCTGCTGCTGACGTTTCCCGGGGGACCCGAGCTGACAGGCATCCTCAGCCAACGCCAGCACACACTGACTACATGTTGTTAAGCAGAAAGCATCAACGACACAATTCTGTTTCGTTCAAAATAAATAAATAATGAAGACTGGGAAAATTAAGGACAGGGTGGGGCAGGAGATTTTAGTTCTGGTCCCAGATTTAGTAACTGCTGTGCATGGAATAAGGCATCAACACATAGACACTTGGGACTGAAACTGTGCTGCTCATCCCCATCCCTTGCTAAGCATTTTCACCAGTGGATTGCAGAGCCTGGACTACAAAGCCTGTTCCCACACATTCCTCCTGTCTCGACCTTCTACTGCTTTTTCCACACTAGGACAGCCTTAGCAGTGTCCCCAGCCCCCCGGTGGCAGCCTGGGCATTCCCCCTCAGGCCCCACCTCTCCCATTTTCTAGGCAAGGAAGATGGGGAGATGCTGTACCATTACCTCTGGTTACTTTGAAAATAGATGCCTGATTTTATCACCTGCATCCAGTGGGATGACTTTAACCCCCCGCTGAGTCCCGTTTTGGTCTGAGTACCCTGCAAGGCATGTGAGCTGGGGATAAGTGCACCTACACTTCATAGTGCCTATCAGCTAACTTCTAGGTACCTTCCCACTTAATGCACGGTTCTGGTTGCCATCTCCAAGCACCTCCCCTATAACTTGTACCTTCAATTTAGATGCCAAATCCATATTGATAAAACTCAGGTCCAAAAACGGGGCCTAAGAGCATCACCATTCTCCAGCCTGGTAGCGGGTCTGAGCCCTTAGTTCCTTATGGCTCTATACCTTAAAGCCAAATGATAGGATAATCTTTAACAGACTCTTAGTCAGTTACCATTGAAATGGGAGCATCCTAAAAGCCAAGAAAAAAGAGACAAAGAAAGACAAAGCACACAAGGCTCCTTCAGCAGACTAGAGGCAAAAAAGTCTGCTGGCCTGCTGCAGTCAGTTTATATCTTTCAGTAAGTACCATTTTGCCACATTCACAAGATATATGGATCAGAGAGCAGCTTCTGCATTTTGCTTAAATTCTAGTACAGTAAATTGTTGAAAAAAAACCATAGAATTTTTCTCCCTATTCTTGGGTTATATCTCATGGACTAAGGAATAACTGTAGACTTCCACATTAGCTGAGTAGCTTTTTCGCCTGTATTATATGAGATCAAAAAGCCATATGCAAGTAAGCCTTAGCAAAGAAAGGTAATGTATTCCTTGTCTGCTCCCAAACACTGGAAGCTCTCTGGTTTTCTCTGCTGTGTTAGGCAAATTATGAGGAAATAAGGCAAACTTACACAGTTTGGTTCTAGCTCTAAGATTTCTTCAGCTGTTCAGAGGTTTGGGGGATTAACCCAGCTATTAATGAGGCTGTTGAGCTTAGGCAATCGGAAAAATACTACAGTGCATCCTAATCTTAACAAGTACTACTCAAGGGCAGGGTGTAAATCCACTGATAAAAAGAGTCAGCAGTTAAAAATTAACATAAAATCTGCCACCTCACAAAACATGCAAACTATTTGCTTTCAGGGGCAAGATGTAAACAAAAGCCTGCTGGAATTCGCATTAAAAAACCGTGCCTTTTCTTGGCATGCTTAGTCCTCAGACACGCTTGACGTTCTCGTACCGGGGGAAAAAACTGGGGCTTGCAAAGCTTGTGGCTTTCTGGGTTTTGGCTCGCTGACAACGACCACGCCGAGGGGGCGTACGACGGGCGGCAGCCACGACTGCCGAGGTGCCGGTTCTGGGACGGAGCGACCGGCCGGACGCCGCCTCTCGATGCCGTGAAGAGCAACCGTGGGGGGGTACCCCGAGTGGGCGTACCCCTCCTCGGCCACAACAGCCGGGGCTCTGGGAGGTGTCTGCTGGATTCTACGTATTCCCGAGAAATGCGAGGGAGGCCGTTCACTGCGGAAGAATGGCTTAATGTTCTTTTGATGGCATAGATGAGATTTTCCTCCAGTGGCAAGCTCCGCTTACCGCCCCACACGTCTGCGCATGCGCGGGCACGTACGGCCGTTTGGGCACTTCTCTGCAGGGTGTTTACGCCTGCGAATTTAGCTGGGTAGCTCCCCTCCCAAAATCCCCACGGACCTCGTACAGCTGCTGCCTAAAGCGTCCCCCTTCCCCCGTACCCCGCAGGCACCGCCTGCTTTCACAGCCCCCCCCCAAAAAAAAATCCCTGCCACCGGAATGACATACATGGGAGCAGGGAGCATCCCTCCCCGCCCTCCTCCAGACTTTCGCCCCTTTCCACGGCCGCAGGGGCGGGTCCCCTTTGTCAAAGGCTCCCGGAGGCGCCATGCCCACCCCTCCTTCACCCGCCTCCACCCCCGGCTCGGCGACACACGACGCGCCCGCGGGGTTAATCGCGACAGGGTGACACCGATCCAACGGGAAAGGGAGGGAGAGACGGGGCGGGTCCCCGCGGCGGCGCCGCGCCTTTGGGCGCCCCCTGGTGGCCACCGCCGCAACAGCGGGTCCCGATCAGGGCGGGGCCGGAGGTGGGGGGGTGGCGCCCCCCCCCCCCATCCCCCATCTCCTCTCTCTCTCTCGAGGAAAAGTCGCTTCCCGAGACATTTCCGAGCTTTGGGTTTGGTTTTTGTTGGTGGTTTTTTTTTTTACCCTTCCCCGTTTCCTGTGATCTCAGCAGCCGCCGCGCCCCGGTCTGCGCTCACCCGGGGGCATGGTGGGGGGGAGCGCTGGTGGCCGAGGTGGCCCTAGAGGGGAGAAGGGGCGCGTCCGGCTCCTGGTGCGAGGGTAGGGGATGCTGGGTTTGTGTGTCACGGAGGAGAGGAGACTGCCTCCGGCGGGGAAATTTGTCTAAAAGGAAGACAATTTCCCCCTCACCCCCTCTTTTGTTGTGTCGTACGTCAGCTGGGCGTCTCGCTGGAGAAGGGCATCGGGTGAGGGCAACAGGCTGCGTTCCTCACTGACACACACTCACTGGAATCAGATTTGCATCACTCTGTAAACAAAGACAAGCCGCCCCTTCCAGTCTGGCTGTGGAAACGAGAGGGGACCCGGACTGAGCTTCAGACTCACAGCAAAAGCTGGTTTTTCCTTCCCAGGCATTTCCTCCGCCGTCACTGAGAAATCCTGAACAAAGAGCGCCAAGATGCTATGAAACACACCCTTTTCTTCGTAAATAAAAACGTAACAGAGAAAGTCTGTGCTTCACCTGAGACTCTCAGCTCCGAACGCTCACCTCTCGCTTTGCTATTTGTGCTGCAGAACATCCTTCTCCCTCTCAGGGAGCAGGAGCTGCCATCCCCTTCCTACTGGGAAGACCACTCTGGCTGAGCACTACATCCTGGTGCCACTTCAGCAGGAGACCTAGGAAAGGCTGGGCCAGGGCTCCCCAGCTGAGCAAACACAGGAACCTCCTCCTGCGGAGGGAAAAGGGGAAAATCAGCCGGACCCCATTTCCCATGCCCCTCCCTCGCCGTATCCCACATGACAGAGACAAGTTACACGCGTGTGTGCAGCCGTGAGCGGGAGCAGGGAAGCTATTTTCTGTGCAGTCACACATGACAAGGACACGATTTTAGTGGATACCATCCCTTAAACTACACAGACAGCACCGCGCAGACACGCAGTGCCGTGGATTCAGCGAAACAATCTGGCTGTCTTCTATTTCAGTGGCCTTCTCCTCTGATTTTTTTTTTCCCAGGCCAACTCTCCCTTACATAAAGAACAGCAACACTCCAGAGCTGTTTGATCACATGTTCTTGGAAAGGGGGTGATTATTACCGCTGGTGGCCCTCAGAAAAAGAAAACCCAAACATGTTAAGGCCTAAGGAGAAAATGAAAAGAAACAGAGGCCATTTGGTATCAAATTGTTCTCTGAGGGTGACGTTTTCAAGCAAGTGTTGGCTAGTGGGGTCAATGAAAAGCTAAGAATGGTGGGAAACAAGCTGACACGAATAAAATACACGCAATGACGGGCTCAACCAAAGTTGAAAAGTTTATGGGCTTCCTCATAAAATTTCCACTACTCCCTTGTTACAGGCCACATCGTAAGGGCCATATGAGGAGCCTATCACAAAAGAGTTCATGTCACTGCTTTCTCATCCTAACAAAAAAGCAGAAAAATCCATACTTATTTTAAGTCAACTGGGGGGGGGAAGTCTTAAAAGTAACATCTTTGAAGAGAATGATGTTAAAGAGAAAACACGCATCGCATGACGAACACAGACACTGCTATTTGAAATACAAAGAGTTCATAGCAGTGAAACGAGCCATTCACTGGGAATATCCATTTTCCCACCTTACTTTTTGTGCTAATCTCGTCTCTGTGGCTGGGACCAGTCACAGGGTGACTGGCAGACCCACAGGAACACATTGCATCCATCCTCTGTTCCTGGAAGGCACCGCTCCAAAGCAGAGACGGCTGCCTGCTGCCAGGAACCAAGGAGGATGCTTGCACAGATGGGTTCTGGTCTCAGCCAGGCAGAGAAATAGTTGTAGAGTTTATAAAAAAATTAAGTGAAGTAGTTTGTAATTAAAACAATATATTAATATAATTTTTGAAGATACTTTTGCTTTTATTTTAAAGAAAAAAGCAAGAGCAAACACCAAAATAACCAGCTTTATTAGATCATCTTGGTAGTACTTTATAACACTGATAGGAATCTTGAAATTAAGCCACAAAATATTCAGTTGCTTTTTTTTGTCTTTTTCGCAACACAAGTCACATAACCAGTCTTAGGCATCAGTTTTTTGAAAACTGAAACTTAACTTTCCTTGAATTCTGTTTCTGTGGTGAAGATGCACAAAGTAAGAGGAAAGACAGATGGACCTTCTTAAACTAAAAAGGTCATTGAGCATCTAGCACATTTGCAGCAGATACGCATTCATGTTTTCTGGCTGAGGCAGAAGAAACTAAAATACATGATAAGCCAATATATGATAAGGCACAGCTGTTCAGTGAAGTTTCTAGTAATTTGCATAGGGTCTATCTAATACTCTTAGTCTATAATACTTGAAGATTATATATCCCTAGCCACTGTTCTGAAGATGAATTTTTTTTCCAAAAGGTTGATTTAAACTGAAACAACATCAAGGAAGTACAACAGGGATTTTTGGAATCTATCTGTATCTTTTCAAAATACATTTTTAGTGAACTTTTTGCCCCAGCAAAATGTTAGATTGTTCCTAAGGCTTTGTTGTCATGTTCAAGCCTCTGGAAACTTTTTTTAAAAACTTAGTATGTCCCTATTTTTTTATTTTTTGGTAATTTTCAGAATTAAAACAGCCCAGCTAAGTGGAGTATAATAAAGGGAATATATAAGCAAGATGTATGAAGATCATAGCAGATGTGCTCTTACACTTAAAATGAAGATTAACAAAATTTAATCAGCAACTGCAGTCAGAACAGTGAACTTTGGGAAAAATTCACCACTTGATACATAACTGAGTCAGAAACTGGGAGCAATGACACCAATATATACAACTTGAACATGTTTGGTATTAACTTGCTTTCTTTTCCCTTCCTTTACCACACAGTTCCTGAAAATGCAACTCTGTTTTTAATTTTAATATCTTCCAGTGAATTGCCTCCTCTGAGTGCAATAGAATAATTCATGCTGTGAAGTACAACCACACTGAAAAAGAGGATCAGGTTAGGCCCATTAAAGACTCTAGGCTGAGATGTAGCACCCTCTCCAAACTGTCCTGCTCACTGTCTTCGCTTCTTGGTGCCAAACAGTTGTTCATGCCCACCAAGCCCATTTTCACCAGAGACACAGGAGGCCAATTCATTGTCCACATTCTCCAGTCAGCCACGTGCTCTCTCTGTGATTCCAACCAAGTCGCACTCACACCCTCCAACACACAGAGGAATTTCTGCCATGTGGGAGTCAGGCACCTCACTGGGTTTGAGAATCTGAGCCCTACAATCTCTGTGCTTCTTGTCTCTCCCCATGCAATTAGGACTCAAAAATGAAACAAACCAACCAAACAAACAAACAAGCAAACAAAAAACCCCAACCAAAAAACCCACCACAAAACCTTCCAGTTTCATATGGAAGCAGAAAGAAAACAATTCATCAAAGATCACTAGAACTCTCAAATGTTGTAGTAATGGAAATCTAAAGCAGTGTCAAAAAAAAATACCTGAGGAAAAAAAAATCTATATGGAAAACAAAAGTATAAGGTATAAGGGCACATTCTATAAGGCTTAGCAAGGATCCCACCTCACTGGGAACCTAGTTATTAAAATAAAGGAATATGAGTGGCCTGGCCCAAGCAAGGGCAAATGGTGGCTATCATCTCTTATGTGTTGCTCAAAGCTGCTTTTCCAGCTCAATTCCTGCATTAGGAAAGTAGTAATCACTAGGATTCCTGTGGAAGAAAGCTGCAGCGTAGGTAAGAGTTTATCTGCTGAAATCTACCACATGGGTTATTTTCCCAAGGTAACTGCCTCTTGTAAGAACAGAAAATAAATGTTTAAAGGAAATACAAAAGGTTGATATCCTTAGTAGCATATGTTGCTATTGTAAGGCTTTTTGCTGCACAAACCCACAGGGAGACAAGCTCCATAATCTCTATGCAATAGATTTCTTCTTGTGTGCATAGATGAACTCCATTTTTTTCACTGTTAGCTGCTTAGTGAGTTTATTCACTGGCCAAATAGCATTGATTATGCTTTAGTATTAATTGGCTTGACTTACATATATGGATTTCTTTGCTTTGAAATGTACTTTTACTATGTGCTTGGCTTTCAGTCCACACTCTATCATAATTAGAAGAAATCAAGTTGCACACTACTAATGTCTTGGAAATTACAGCAGTTCTAATACAGGTTTTTACAAAGCCCCCAAATCTGAAAGCAATGCAAGAAGGTAAATACCTTATTGTGAAGCAATCGTTCATCATTAGAGGATTAAATAGAAGACATAGTTTACTGGCAAGTGTCTTACTGGATGCCTGGAGTCTTAGCTCTGAGCTGTGTGTGCTGTGGACCAGCCACCACCAGCCAAAGCGACCACAGTTCACTCACTGGAAGGGAGACACTCAGGCAACCCACATGTCTCTGGGGGTCTCAGGTCATAATGTAACTTATTCATTCTGCGATGTTCACTTCCAGATGTTGCAATTGGGTGCAAATTCCACCACATTTAACATGCCCCAGTGAATTAACCATCTCATTTCATATGAAAGGTTTTCTTGTATCAAAATAATAAATGCGGTCATCAGCATGGTCCTTAAGCATAAGTTGCTACAGTCATAAAATAGTCATCAGTTAGGGATAGTTCAACTGAGCCTGTGTTAACAGATAATTTCTCTGTATGCTTCCTTGAAAAAAGGAGAAATCCATTCAGAAGTGGCATTTGGTAGGCACCTAGGCAGCCTGTCACAAGTATATTTTCTGCTTTCTTTAGGTGTGCTAACACTTCTAAATAAAAGACATATGCTTTGGAGGGGGCTGTCCATAAGCAGTTTGGACCTCAGCCTGTCCATACTCTTAGTCAGAGAGCTAAAGTTCAGAAAGCTGGTCCTGTTTTAATTAGCAAAATAGACATAGCCTTGAATAGTCTTTTTTTGTTTGTTTTTTCCCCTGGTAGGATAGAATAGCTCAGAATGAAAGTCTCTGAGAGTTAGTGTGACATGGGAGAAAAAATGCACCATCAGTCAACTGCTATCCACACAAAATCTACAAGAGGTTATCCAAAAAGCAAACACCTTGCACTTCCAGAGGCAAAAGCCTGAATGAACAATTGCAGGCATTTTGCATTCCTAAGCACCCCTAGAAAATTGAATTACCAACTAAAAAGATCATTCATTCACAGCATTCTGCTGCCAGGAGTCCAAGGGCTGTTACCTGGAGGTCATCAGCCTATATGGATGTTCACTCTAGTTAGACAGTATGCTGTGTGGTTTTTTAAAGGTCATCTTTCATCCCCTGCAATCCTGTGTAAACCGTCACTTCTCCAGAACTTTGCAAAGCGTGAATTCAAGCATGCAAACTCCTAACTGTACAGCAGGAACTTGTACCAACTCAATCTAGCTGCTGCTTTAAGGTCAGGCTAGGAGTTCACTGTCATATTGTCAAGATATCAGTCATCAGCAAAGTCCCAAATAATGTGTTTATTCAGGTATAAAACAAGAGAAAACTCACTTCAGTGACAGGAGATACCATGTGACTCATTCACAATCTTTACATATACTCCAGTACCATCAGCTACTGAAACACAATAAAAGCCTTTGGAAATAAGATAGCTAAGGGTCTTTTCTCCAAGAGCTGAATTTGCACTGAGGTCAACATCTCACAGTGAAGTCTGTAGCAGAAAACAGAAGAAAAGTCCTTACATCCTGCAACTTCCTGATATATAATGGCATTTTTCCTCTCACTAGACATGGATACCCTACATCTGCTAGCACTGACTCACCCTTTGTGTGGAGAAAAGTAGTCATGCTAGTTAATCTTGCTATAGCTTGGGAGCATACACATTTAGAATGGTAACAATACCCTAGCACAGTTCTCTATTAGCCCTCTCCAAATCCTCATTTATTGTGAGGATTTATTTATTCTCTGCTTGAAAATGTTTAATCAAACAATAATGATTTGGCGCTGCCAACCATCCATGTCATTCATGGCACCATCACAGGAACCGTATTTTCCTTTCATGAAAATGAAGAGTTCTGGCAGCATAGCTCAGCAAGGGAGATAATTTTTTTCTGCAAGACAAACTGCTTAGGGAAGAAAAAAGTGATTTTGTGAATATATTCAAGATTTTTTTCTCTCCAAGAAACTCTCAGTTTTCTATGAAAGAAAAGACCATTGGTGGTTAATTTCTAGTACAATCTCGGAATAGTCACAGCAAGGATATAAAGAATCAGTGTTAAGTCCTGAAAAAGAAAGTTTGGATGCTGTCTTTTCTTCTCCCCTCAAAATATCTTTACAGCTCCATGTTTAGATCCTTCACACAGGATACAGAAGAGTCATATCCAACTCTTTGCTCCAATGTGTTTTTAAAATATTTAACCTTAAAAGCTCTGACAGGAGCAGTAAAAGAAATATGCCACCAAAAAAAAACCCACCCAAATAACAGTCTTCATGTTCAAGGTGATTTTCATTGCCCTTTGCAAACTGCATCAGAGCAAGTGTTGAACATAGGGCTCAACGTCTTGTTCACCATATCAATGTCTTGTCTGAAATGTGTCTGTGAGATACTTGTGTCTACTTGGGTATTCTAGCATGAAGTGAAGAAACCCTTCCTGACTAAGCTGGCAAGAAATATGTCCTGTTCCCATGAAACATTTCTTCTGAGGTATGATCCATTTGTAATTTTCACAAAGGAAGGCCTGGCTTAGCTCTACAACCACCTCTTTGCACACTTGCTGTTACACATAACACAACTAAAAGGAAACCAGATTTCTCAAGAATTCTGCTGGCCTCTATTTTTTTTTTTTCCTCACCCTGACTTTCCCCTTATCCCAGATGGGGCCACCTTCTCCATTTTCCTGCCATCCATGAGAAGAGCTTAGCTCCTGGGACACAAAAACACTTCAGCTTTTTGATTCTATCCCTGTTGGAACAGAGCAGCAGCCAAGATGCAGCCATTGATACGACTACAAAAGTCGTATTCTTTGAAGATGCAATTTTGAAATCAGGAGAAGAGGAATGATCAAATTTGTTTGAAATTCACAGATGATTTCCTGTGGTGTCCTACACAACATTTCAATACAAATAATTTTGTCATTAAGTAAAAGCTGTCCATGTCATACACAGAACACTGCAGGATCTTGTCAGGGCTCCCCGGGGACTGTGACTGTAGGTGCTCCCCATGGTGGGTGATGGCAGGACCTGGCAGCTAGGGTCCATCCCAACCCCAACCAGGCTCAGGGCAGCCCCAGTCCCGGGCATCAGGTGCCTCCCTGGGGACAGGGACAGCCACAGGCACTGGCCTAGGCCAGGACATGGGCCCATGGGCGGGCCTGGCAGGGCAGGGCTGTGGGGGGCTGGAGATCGGCCCGCTGCGGCATCTCTGGGGCAAGGGCTGGTGGCCCTGGGAGGCTGATATGGGGCCCTGGACAGGGTAAGGAGCCCCAGGGGGCCAGGCAGGGCTGGTGGCATCCTCAGGGCACTGATACACACTTGAAATCTTTCCTGGTTTGGGCATAGGCAAGAATGATTAATGAATGCACACCTCTCATTGCCTTCATTACCTGGAGACTTTAATGGATAATTATAGGGTTCTTTTGAAAGCTTAATAACTTTTATGAAGCATATCCAACTTGCATCAAGGACTTATTAAGATACCCGTACACTCATAAAAAACTGTATTTAAAGGGACCTCTGGACGTCACCTAGTACAATCTACTCAGAGCAGGGCCAGCTTCTTGATGCTAAATAAGTCAAGTTTCAAAAATCTCCAAGCATGGAGATTCCTAAGCCTCTTTGGCATCTGTTCTTGTGCTTAAGCCCTCCCATGATGAGAAATTCCTCCCTACATCCAGTCAGAATACTTTTGCTGCAACTTGTGTTCATCATCACCTCCAAGATGTGTCCAGCTCCATATTTTTCAAACTACCTATTAGGTCGCTGAAGACAGCAATTAAATCCACTAACCCTTACACTTGTTCAGGTGAAACAATTACAGTTCTCTGCTTCTTCTTGTATGTCATATGCTCCCACTTTGTCAATATCTTGCCAGTACTAAGGAACGTGAAGCTATTTCAAACACAGCCTCACAAATGAGAAGGAATTAGTCCCTTCCTTCAGCTTTTGCTACTGTAGCCAAATATATATTTGTCATAAGGGTGCAATGCTGATACATGTTCAACTTGTCTGCAGTGTTCTTTTCTGTGGTAGTTATCCCTACTGATGCATGAAGCCTCACCATCACAGGTGCAGGACTTGGTTTACCTTTGTGATAGTTCTGCCAGCCCATTTCTCTAGCTGTCAAGTTCCCTCTTAATGATGGTCTAGTTGTACAGTGTATGAATAGCTCACTCCAGTTTGTGATCCATTGGCTGGATCCAAAGGCAGGAAACCTGAGGCAGTCATTCTGTGCATAAGAATTTCCAGTCCTTCTGCTCTCCTGACTGACATAGATTTGCTGGGATTTCCACCCATGTTATTCAGTCAGGTATTTCTTCTCCCACTGTTGCACTGTACCAATAAAAGATACTTGCCTTCTATTTAACTGTCTGTAAAGGATCCCTGCTTGATATAGCTTGTGTAAATATTGTCTGACTATCTCATGGCAATAGTCATGACTATATACGGTGAACTTTGTTCCCTGTGTATTTGTCTTTAACCCCTTCTTCCCTTGGAAAGTAGGAAATGCTCATCCATTAATGTGATAAGTGTGCATTCCATCAGCTACTTTGTCGAGAAAGATGTTAAAAAACAATGTAATACAGAACATCAACCCTTGACGAATGCCTCTTATAACGGGCTGCCAATTAAGCTTCTAAATACTGACTTGCACACTTAGCCACCTCATAGTCCAGGCCTCCAGTTCTTATCTTCTCCATGTGTCTATAAGTATTGCTAACAAACTGTATCAATAACATAATTAGAATCAAGATAATATACAACTACTGCTCTCATCTTATCCACAGAGCCAATCATCTCACTGTAGAAGGTAAATAGGCTGGTCAGGTATCATTTACCCTCAGTAAATCCACATAGGGTCTTCCCAGTCACCTTCCTTTCCTTCATGTGACTGGAACTGGCATACAGGATTTTTTTCCTTAATTTTCTAATGGACTGAGGTAACGCTTACCAGCCTGCAGTTTCCCAGATCCTCTTTCTCACCATTTTTGAAGCTGGGTATGGCATTTCTCTTTTTCAAATCATCAAAAACCTGCTATCACCATGACCATTCAAAGATAAGAGAGGGGAGTCTTGCAGTGACATGCACCAACTTCCTCAGAACCTTCAGATGCATCCCACATAGGACTATAAACTATAAATCCAGCCTGCCTGAGTAGTTTCCAACTTGACTATCTTCTACCATGGGTAATATCTCTCAAGCTTTGCTACTAGACAAAGGAATCGGATAAACTTGAGAGGAAACCTTGCACAGGCTAAAGCAAAGAAGACATTGAATATTTTTGTGTCCTTTGGCAGATTGTCCACCTTGTTCAGTAAGAGGTCCACATTGCATAGCCAGGTGATGCTTCCATATTCCATGTGGCTAGCTTAACCCTGCTTCCACCTGCTATACATTTGATTTTTGTGTATAGGCTCAAGCAGAGTTCCCTGTTCAGTTCTTACATATTCAGGAGAGAAAGTGAGCAGAGCACCTCATCAAGCTGGTCAATACAGCACCTAAATCAAAAAATCATCTCACATATACTCCAGAAATCTCACTACTTTCTTGCACCATGCTATGAGGTCCACCCAGCAGATGTTGGAGTGGTTCAAGACCCACCATGAGAAGCAGGACGTGTGATGAGGGGACTTCCTATTTTTTAAGGAGGGCTTTGTTCACCATATCTCCTTGACTAGGAAGCCTGTAAGAGATTCCTACCACTATGTCTCCCTTTGTGACTTTACTTTTGACAACATAAACTTGTTGTTGACAGACTTACTGTCCTTTCCATAGTAAAGACCTGTACATCTTAGCTGCCGCTTCGTGTAGAGCACAACCCATGGCCACACTCCAGTCATGAGAGCTATCCTACAACACCGTGCCAGAAGCACTGATTGAAGAAGAACCTTTGATGTGTTGTTATGACTGAGCAAACAGTGGGCTGCTCAGATGGTTTTCTTGTGAGTCTCACTTGCTTCCTCACTCTGACCCAGAGCCGATCATTCTGGTAATCAGTTTGATAAAACCACCCAGGGAAATGTCACTTTTATGCTTCTCCTCTACTTACAGAGCAGTAATTAGCTACTGTTAGGTCACTTTTTAGTCAAGCAGCTCCTACAGTAGTTCAGTAAATGCGAGATGGTCTGGTGAAGACCAGAATAAATTTTCTCATTCTCTAGGTAGTGGAATCATAGAATTGTCTAGGTTGGAAGGGACCTTAAAGATCATCTAGTCCAACCATCGATCTAACTCTGACAAAAAAATAAATAAGAAAAAAGAAATAAAAATCAGTAAACCATATTCCTGAGAATCATGTCAATCCATCTTTTGAACACCTCCAGGGATGGTGCCTCAACCACTTCCCTGGGCAGCCTATTCCAATGTAACTTTTTTCTGTTGCTTTAAGGTTGTGAAGTAGCACTTTAAAAGAGCATCTTAATCCACTGTCTGGCATTGCTGGTTTCACACATGGACCATCTGCCTCTTGTTTATTCTCTTCTCTCATGGACATTCTTTTTTATTCTCACCTCATATTAAATTTCTGGCTGGAGATACACTGAACAGTTGGTCCAAACAACAGAGCCACCTGATGTCTATTTGCAGAAAACAAACCAATCTATTGACAAGTCAAGGAGCGGACCTTTTGTTTTTGACATGCGCTTCTGAGCAGTTATTGGCAGCACTGTTGCCCAAAACTCCAGACATAATGCTTTATGAAAGTAATGTCTCACTAATCTGAGAAAACACCTCTGTCCCAAGGAAACTCTTGAGTGTTACATCTGTCATACTCAGTTTTAAGGGCTGTGTCCAAACCCTTCCTTCTTCATATCCTATTGATAATAATGTTCTGCATCATCCACAGAAAATAAAGGTAATTTTATATCACAGCAGGTTCTTCAGCTATAAAACTGAGAATACACTGGGTAAGAGTCCTGGGGACCAGTTACTTTGTTAAGGCTCAAAGCTAAGGCAAGCACCAGAACGTTGAGCCGGGTAGTGCCTTAGTTTACTAAATTAAATAGCTATTGCCACCTACTGGCTATGCAGCACTATCAATATAAAAAACTGGTGATCTCAGGTGTACAATACCAACCACCAGTGTTTCCTCAGTATGAAATTATATAGACGAATAATAGAATAATTAATAGTTTATATCTTTTTCAGGCAGAAAATTACACTTAACAGTGTTTTCTCTTTTACAAGGTATACTGGCAAAGCAGTTTTGTACATTTAGATGTTTCATCATGTGGCCGTATTTGGCTACGCCAGAGGGTATAACATGACTATTTGTGAATGTAATTTGTGCCCTGGTCTGCCTGCACTGACCTCTTTTCTTAGACACAAAAGATGTCTGAGTCAGAAGGACATTTTTTTGGCCTGTTTGTCTGAAGCAGGATCAATCCCAATCACTGGCTGAATGTAGATGCTAGAAATATCGCCATATTTAAGCAAAACTGTGGCCATGGTCTAGCTGAAGCATAAGCATGCATCAGTAAACATATTACATCCTTTCTGCTGTTAGCAATCAATGAATTTAACTGCACTCAAGGTGCTTCTATTTATCCTATGTGTATGCATTATCAAAGCAGATTGGCATCACCTTATGAAGAAAAAATTCCGTCATCTGAGCACAGTTAAACATGTCTGCAATAGTATTTTTCCATGATAATCCAAAGCAGTTAGAAGAAGATGTATTTCGAAGAATTTTGGTAAATGAAAAAGAAAAGTTGCTGTTAATTCTGGTCAATCCCAGCTTTGCCAGTGAAAATGCAAGAACTGTGGAGGATGAATAAATTCACCTTCTATCACAGCTGCTTGAAACAGTATGTCCTGACTTCCTTCATTATTCATTATTGCTGTATCATCTAACAAATGTTATTCTACCAATTCAGACAGTAAGGCACTTTTTCAAAGATTCAGGGCAAATTATATGACATAGGTTGGTTTTTTTTAAAAAAAAAGGTATAAATGTCATTTGCCTAAATTTATACTGAAACAGACCAGAATGCTCATCCAACCTGCACCAGCCATATGGATAAAGGCAGCAATTTTTGCTGAATGGTGGAGTAGTTGGGGAAAGTAGTTTCTTAGTTCATTCTAACCAGAATCACAAGAGATGTTTTCACACTTCCTAAATTAGAGCCTATTACATAGTGTGGATCTTCTCATTCAGTTGTGAAGTAATTTTGCCATTTGGCTTAGTCTGCTGTACTCTGAAATTACTCTACTCGAGAATGAAATTATCGACAGAGGAATTTAAGACATAGTAATTTAGGTGTGTTGACTTTATATGTTCAGCTGATTTCCTTACATTTATAGATTGTTTCTGTGCAGGCCAGCCCCCTTAAGTTTCACATATGAGTGTATCTTCAGATTTCATTAATGTCAAGCACAATGCAGTCAAGGGAAATTACACATTCAGCAGAAACCCGTATTATATAATTACATAAATGCTCTTTAAAAATTGGCAACTGCAGTCAACAGTTCAAGTGAGACACATTCCAACAAGCAGTCTCAAACAAACAGCTACTTGAGTTTCATAAACAGAAAACTACTCAGTCCTTTCCTCCAATTGTTGGGATTTACTTTGAGGATTTCTATTGAAAACAGAAACTGCAGTCTTATGTTAAGAGTGCTCTGAATCCATTCTATACGCAAAGTTGGGGACCAAATAGCTTATTTTAGAAATGATCTGTAAAAATGTCTATGAAGAATAAGCTATTATGGGTCCCCAAGCAATATTAGATATTGCCTCCTGTGAGAAACTAGTATTATGGTAAAATGTAATTATTGTAGCTTCACATTTTGTCTCTGTACCAAGTTGAGGTTCAAGAATTAACTTGGCCATACCTCTGCTGCAACATTTAGCTTGGCAAGCAAAGATGCAACATCATCCAAAATATTTCTTTTATGATGCCAAAATAACTATTATTTTTTAGCCTGGGGGACTACACTACAGGTTAATTTTAATCTGGTTATGCCACCTTTTTTTTTAATCTGTTCCCTGTGCTCTCCTCCCCTTAGGTAACTTTTCAGGGCTATGAAAATTTTCTGCCAGAGGCAATTAAAGTTGCAGATTTTTGGCAGCTGGGAAGTTCAACATAACATACAGCATGGCAAAACACAGTATGTAAAATATGGTGAGGACAAAGTGATATCTTCTGTTTAAGTGCAACCATCATGCTTAGAGAAAAGGTGAGGGGACAGCTGTTGTTTGCTAAAATAGCCATGAAAACTAATCTGTGAGCAACCATGGGATGGCGGTCTTGATTCACACAAGTGCAGCTTAAACACCATACTGCAGAAAATAATAGCCACAAAATAAACACATACAGTCAGCTGCTCTTCATCTACACCTTTAGCAGGTTAATCAACTCATTTTCTCACAGCTAGGCTTGCTGTTATTAATGCTACCAAGACCTGCTGGCTGAGAAGCCTAATGTTTATCCACTATGCAATAGGAAGACCTTTTCAAGAAAATCTTATTAAAACTTTCCAATGCATGCTAAAGACATGAGCATGTAATAAACTGAAATAGCTTAAGGTATATCCTGTGGCATAAACAATAGTATCACTTCTTAAAAAGTAATCAATTTTATATTCAGATTCTCTATATTCTTTAAATTCTAATTTTTATAGTACTTTCTATTTCAGGTTTATTAAGTTTTTTCTCAGGCATCAGGGGAACTTCAGGGTAGCTACTGTAGAAAAGGTACAATCATAATTATTTTATCAGGTAGAGACACTGAGCTGTAGTATTAGAGAAGGGAGTAGAATAGAGGAAGAAAATGGGTTTTTCTATTCAGAATTTTGTCACACAACCATGGTGATAGCCTCAGTCAGCAAATCTGATTTGGATGAGTTTAATAAAGCGGGAGCTGAATTTTTTTCAGGTGAGTCACAGACAACCTGAGGTCTCTATGCAAAAGCAGGTGGTCAGGCAAGCATGAATCACATCAGTAAAAGCACAAACAAGTAACAGACCAACTAAACACCTTAAAAATATTGCAAGTTTCTGCTCTTCCTTCTGAAAACATACTGTTTCCTGAGTGTTTTCCATCTTTAGACCTGTTTGAATTGAAATTCACTCTGTGAAAGAACAGCAGACATCAGAACAAGAAATTACAACTCAGAATTGTGCGGGGACAGGCCATCACTCATTAACATAGAATCATGGAATCATAGAATCATTTAGCTTGGAAAAGATCTTTAAGACTGAGTCCAACCATAAACCTAACACTGCCAAGTCCCAATACACCATGTCCCTGAGCACCACATCTTCACTTCTTTTAAATACCTCCAGGGATAGTGACTCAACCACTTCCCTGGGCAGCCTGTTC